>WTXC01000078.1:0-130731 GCA_022496195.1 Lactifluus subvellereus | reverse complement strand
AGCATTCCTACAACCTCTCTCGCGCGACGGACCGTTTAGACACACCCTTCGCCAACGGGTCTCTCGAGATTTCTATACAGTTGAGACAAACTGGCGTCCTCTTCAAAGGAAATATGGGTACCGTTGCTCCGACCAAAGGTAGCCAATTCAGACTCTCAACCTCCCCTCGCCGAGATCACCTCGCCGACCTTATCCGCTCTGAGCTTTGGCGGTGACGCCGCGTCCAGCGCTACTTCCTACGCTCCTGACCCGCACGCTGTCTCCAAGGCGGAGGCCCTGTCCTACTATGCAGGCCTTCCTTCTGAGCCCGTGTTACTTTACCGCACGGGTAAGGAGCAGTGGTCCCCGCCCAGGGGACCTGAGGCCTACCGCCGTCTGAAGGAGCTGAAGTGCGCACGTCTAACGCACGCGCGAGTCCGAGTGAACAGCGCAGGACCGTCCTGGTCAGACCAAGGCGGACAGGTCGGGCAGGTAGGAGTGTCGAAGCTTCGGTATGGCGTAGGCGTGGCGGAAGCAGCAGCGAAGAGGCAGAGGAGAGCGAAGCAGAAGAGGAGGAGAAGAAGAAGATGGAGGAGTTGGAGGAGGGAGAAGAGCGAGGCGATGAGTCCGTTCCTTAGCACACGTTGGCGCGATTGCCTAAGCTAGTGCATCGAGAACCGAGAGGAGAAAGAGAGGGAAAAGAGAAAAGCAGATCACGCAGAGACGTTTCGAGAACAGAGTGAGTCGATTTCACAAGGCTGAACTGCCCTACATCAGGGCTTGCCGTCGTACTTAAATACATGTGTCCGCGCCAATACATGGCCGTGATTCAGGTGATACTAGGACTGTTTGATATGAAAGGTCTGGTTGGTAGCATAGGGGATGAGGCAATCTGACAGGAAAAGCGGCGACGTGGTGAATAACGACGTCGGGCGCTGGGTCACGAGAGAGGCTGGGGGAAGAGATGGGATGGTCGAGCATTCTGGTGGCGTAAACGACGCTGGTCGAGACAAAAGAGAGCGAGCTAGGACGTATGGGACGAGCGGTAATGGCCTGTAAGGGAAGTGGTGAGGCGGCGACGCTCAAGTAAAGTGTAATAAGGATCAGCCAGGAGCAATGGGGAATGAAAATGATGAAAGGAAATATACGGGCGTACGAGTTAGTCTTTATACAATTCCTGGGTTACGCAGCTCTTCGACGAGGGAGGTCTCGGAGAGCGTCATCAAAGTTGAGGGACAAACCGCGAACGGAGGGGCGTCTCAGTTCACGATTATGGCATCACGGGCGCTCCGAAGTGTCGTGTTCCGAGCACAACGGAAAGCCTCACCTTACAGAGCTTTGCGAGGTCTTCACCCATCCGATTGCTAACGTCTGGAACGACGACTTGGGCTGGAAGGTTGTCGAGGTCCTGGACGCCCACGCGGTCAGTTAATATCTATATCTATCATGTCGTAGAGCTTGCTAACTGGGATTTCTAGATCCGCTTTACGACGATAGACGTCGTTCGTTTCAAGAAGGTCGAGGTGGACGAAGAGTCCGAGGACGAAGAATACGCCGAGGGTGAAGAAGAGGGCGAGGCTAAGAAACCGGTCGCCGGTCCTGTCACCATCTGGATTGGCGTCTCCCCCGAGTCTACCTCCGCTACGGCTGCCCACGACGCGGCTCAAGTCGTCCTAGCCCTTCTCAAGGACTACCAGATCACCGACGTGGACATTGACTTCCGCGAATCCTCTACACGCGCGAGGTCGGTCCTCAGCTTCACGAGCCCGTCGGTGGCTTGGACCCACTCCTCGAGGTTGTTAGTCCCCTCACTCCTGCCCTCGGCCTCGGCATCTCTACCAAGGCCAGGCCCGGCGCTCAGGGGACAATGGCCCTCTACCTCGCCGATGGTGGTGGCAGCGATAGGCTCTTGGGCCTTTCGTGCCGTCACGTCCTCATCTCATCTAAGGAAACCAACCTCGACTACGTTCACCATCCTAGTCGGCCTCCTAGAGACGTCCTCCTGCTCGGCAGGAAAGCATTCATCAACCTCGTTGATTCGAACTCACGATCGAAGGATGCGAAATTACGGTTGAACATTGGAAATTGCAGATTGAAGAGTTCGAGAAGAGGGAGGAGGGTACTGACGCTGCCGACGTTGAGAAGGCTAAGGCGGCCCGGATTCATGACGGAGAATAAGATGGAAGCACTTGCAGTGTTGCTCGATCGGGTCAAGAAGGACTGGAGCAAACTCGACAACCGCGTCCTCGGCCATATCCTCCGCTCCCCAGCTATTGCTCTCGGCGTCGGGGAACATCGTTTCACAGAGGACTGGGGAATTTTCCTGGTCAACCGCGACAAGCTCGGTGTGGGCTTCCAGGGCAACAAGATGGACCTCGGTGCGTTTTGACTATTCCACTAAGACCACTTACTAACCTAAATGTTATTTATATCTAGGAACGAAGCTGAAGCCCGACGAGTTCGTGATCAAATGTTTCCCCCGCGGAGACGCCAGCTGGTGATTCAAATATCCCCTAGGTCGTCTACTTCCACTTGTGGGCATCATCACTGAAGACTTGATGCGCCACCCTGATATGTGGGACTTGGAAGGCGAACCGTGCTTGTTGGTGGTCAAGAACGGTAATGCCACTGGCACCACCATCGGCCGCGCGAACGGCGTCTTCTCCATCGTTCGGGACTACTTTAACGACGTGTCCGTGAACCAGACTTCCATGGAGTGGGGGATAATCAACTACAACAGCAAGTCGGAAGTCTTTTCGGCACCTGGCGATTCGGGCTCAATAATCGCCGACATCCGTGGCCGTATCGGTGGCACGCTTACCGGCAGTTCTGGTCAGACGGAGTCCTCCGATATGACCTATGCCACGCCGTTCTGGTGGCTCCTCGGGCGTATCAAGGCCAACGGGTTCCCCAACGCGCACCTCAACGTCGTCACCTAGGCATCTCGACATCAACAACGACATCGGGGGTGTATGCAGGTGTCGACGCGTCTTTACTGTAGCTTCTCGTTGTTCGGACACTCGCAACTTCACTGTGGCCTATTTATGGTCTGTGCTTAGGGTGCAAGGAGTAAAAGTCCTATTTGTTCCTCTCCCGCTCGCCTGTGCTCATCGTTCGTCTATCTTCCTTCGTCTGTCCCTGCTCGCTCGTCTGTCCCCGGTTGTGTCGTCTACCCCCACTCGTATATCGTCTATCCCCACTCGTCCTGTACCCCCCTTATATGTTGAATGAACATTGTTGACTTTGTTGTTTAAACGGCGCGTGATGAATTGAAGTTCGATATTTAGGTAAGGTTAATTTAGGCACTTACTAGTGTCTAGTGCCGAGTGGGACTTGGCTTTCTTCTCGTTGACGCCTTCGCCGTCGTGACTCGCTTAGTTGCTTTTTATCCTTGAGACCCTACTTGGTAACTTCTTCTTACGACTTAGCTCCTACGTAAGTGCCTTCGTCTGCCTTGATTAGGATGGCGATGTTGACGACTTTGCCTCCTAGGTCTCGGCATTAGTATCGTCTCGTGCAAAGATATACGTTGAGCAACGATGCGCCGCAAGACGATGATCGACTCGGACACAAGAGCACAGCACGTTCCTTCTGGTTCGACAACTCGTTCGGCACCTTCTCTGCTAAGCACGACTCTCTCTCTTTCTATGACTATAAATGACTCGATGGTGGCCGCGCCCGACATACCGATGATCTCCTCAATAAAGGCGTTGGCGCTACGTTTATCTTGGACATTACGAGTCGATTCTGTAGGAGCTGGTTCTAACGGTGACGTCCTCTAGTCCTGCTGTACAGACACGAACGCTGCCAGTGATAGGAGAGAAGACTTCGTGGCCCACAATGAGGATGTACAAGACGTCCTCATACATTGTTAAGATACTCCAGCATCTCCTTCGGCTCGTCCAAGAGCCCCTGAGCCTTCTCCTATCCTTCCTCCTAGCTTTGCTCGTACGGCCTCACGATATGCACGAAGTACTTGGGCTACTATTCTCAGCCGACCGACGAATGGGACGTCAAGTCCTTAGCAACTGTACGACCACCTAGTACGCCTAACGACATGGACGACTCCTTTTACCCGAACTGCCACCATGTCAAATCTCCCACGCTCCAAAGACCCCCGCCTACCATTCCCCAGATCACTGGGGTGCTCCAGTCAGTCCTAAACGCCAGCTAGCGGATAATAGACACACCCCCAAACTTGCTTGAGGAGCTGAGGAACATGTTCAAACACTTCGTCAACCACCCCACTAGCACAGCCATATTGGGTTCTCCTTCCCAACACGCTGCCCACTCCCCCCCTCCCACAGTACCACAATGGAGTGCTGAAATAGCCTCCATCAAGGAATCTCTCTTGTCACTGTCTAAGGCAGTGAAAACACTCCAGCCCAACTCCAAGGGCCCCACACAGAACCCTCCCTCCAACTCTTGCACCCCCCCTGCTCATGGCAAAGGGCAAGGGAACCAGACCCCTCCCACCTACATTACTAAAGCCGTGACTCAGCCCAGGCCTAGCCTTGTGCTGGACTTCAGTGCCCATAATCTGGTAATGGCTCGTCAATCCCTGGATGCCGCGTAAGGTTCTGCACGGGTACACCCGTGGCGGTTTTTCCGGTGTTTTTACCCCTAACCACAGACACCGTAACTGTACGGTTAAGGGTACATAACCGAGCCCATGGCCTCGTCACTGAGGATTTTCTGGCCCTGTACGAGACGCAGCTCGCGGCCCCGCATCCGCCGAATACGCCACTCGGGCCCGCCTTGTCCAGCTCGTCGTCCGTGGTCGTGCGGTCCTCTGGGGGAAGTAAGGACGCGTGTTCTTCAGTCAGGCGGAGTATGGGGTGTGTTTTGGTCAAAGCGAGCGAAACGGCACGCGGGAGCGGCGGAAGGTAAGATAACAACGACGGCGGCGGCGGAGAGGGATTGCTGGTGTCCGGAGGAGGTGGCGAGGGTGAGGGGAAATAGTGGCCGAGGACGAACGCAGAGAAGAGGTCGCCAACGCCAGAGAAGTAGCCTGGGATGAGTGGACGCAGCCGGCGTAGACGCCCGATCGACGACGATCGGTTGACGCGCCGGCGCCCTCTGCTATTGCTGCAGCTCCCGCTGCACGGACCGAAGCGAGGCAGAGCAAGGATTGCTCCTGGTCGCTGATAGGAGTGGAGCGGATGTGTGGCGGAGTCAGGTCCCTCAGCCACTTTGCCACGGGGATAGAGCTTATCACGAAGTTGGGAACAGGATACGTTTCGTGGAGATCCGTGAGCGCGTTCTGCAACGATGTCCTGTCTAAGATCTTGGTCTCGGTGATCGCCCTGGTTAGGACGGTGAGTCATGTGTTCGGCAACCCACTGGCAAGAACCTACTCGATCTCAAACCAGTCGGGCGTTATGATAGTTGCCTTTGGTAGTAAAGAGCGGTAAATCGGGATGACATCGGGCAAGCCATACAACTGGCCCGCGTCACCCATGATGGCTAGGTTGGCCATGACAATTGCTCAACTTTCGCAACCTCGATATGGACTTGACTATCGCTCACGATCTAATGAGTATACGATTTGAGGATCATTCTGAAGCAGTTTAAATACAGAGCGTGCCACTGCGGACAGAGCTTCTGCGCCGAATATGAAACCTAGGTAAATTGTGCAAAACTATTGTAAGCGATTTTGACATTATCGCAGGTGCTTACCGGTCAAGACCCGGGCAGGCTTGAGAAACCCATTCTGCTCCAAGATAAAGAACATGTCGTCAAGCTCTTTGGGCGTTGCTTTTGTGCCACTGGATCGGCGATACCCTAGCGATTGATATATTAACCAACGTGGGTACTCGGATCGTCACACGCACCTGCATGGTTTGAGAAATGAACAGTGTTTACAATCTTCGGAAGAGTTAACAGATTTGATAGGACAACGAAGCAAGGAGAAGCTTACATCGACGTCATAGCCAAGAAGTTGGTGCGGGAACGTAGCAGCCTTTCCACCGACATAGTAATCGTATGCCAGTGCTACGTGAGACTGAATGCTTAGGATACGGCATGATTCTTCGGCTGCCATGATCTCAACAGATGGGCACGCTTAGAATTGGACTGATTTAGATATCGCCAGCTCGAGGAAGCATGTGCAGGTCGAACTGGCTACTGGTGTATTGTACTGTACTACAAAGGAGGTATCATGATAAATTACGGCATCGATACCGCGGCGATGTTTACGTGTTTCTGGTCCCGTGCCTCGAACAACGTGACCAAGAACCGGAGAACGCGCTTCGGAAATCGGGTCACAGCGCCTGTCCTGTCCGGGTCCATCTGCCTCACCGTGCTCGCTCCAAGTTTCTCGTTTCTCCATGCATGACGGTATAAGGTACATTTTTCTCCACATCCTTCTCGTTGGCCTTGACTCTTATGTTGGTTTTCAATTAGCCTGCGACAGGCGTGGTACAACGCGCTAAATGACGCACAGTCTTCCTTCAGGCGCCTCCTCACCTCGTCATCTTCCCCTGAGTGGAAGCGTGTTCCACTCCCAAGGGAGAGCACCTCTTTCAACTCCAAGGGAAAGGCCCGCTCATCCATCCCAGAGCTATCCGACGTCATCGTTCATCGCAGGTCAGCCAAATCCGAAGACACAATATATAGGGTCGTCCTCGATGTACCCGCAGCCGATGACACAATTCCATTTGACGCCTGGAAATTTATCCTGGCTACACCAGAACTACGACAGGAGTGGGACCCGGCAGTCGATGGTGCTGTTCTTCTCGAAATGCTTGACCCCACAACTCGAATATCCAAGACAAACTTCACATTAGGGTGGCCGGCAAAGTGCGTACGCCGCAACTCATGGTTGTTCGACCTTCACATTCACTGATGGGCTTGAAAGTCCTAGAGACGCCGTCACAATATCCCGCACTTTTAATGACGCAACGACAATAATAGATGTATCCACATCCCTTCCACGCTCTCCAGACGAACCCGCATACCTTAGACCCAGCCCACCTTATGTGCGCTCTTATGTCAAGCGTGAGCACACTTCTCTGTCGATAGGATAAATTGGTTTGACAGTGTCCATGCAGTATTCGCATGGTGTATTCAATCATTGCCACCCACGTCATCTCAGCAGACATCCCCTGCCGACTCATCTGCGCGAAAAATGAATCCGGGGCGCCTACGTATCACATGTTTCTGGCAGCACGATCTTCGTGCATTATGGAATATTGGCACCGTGAGCAGCCTGGCACAGCAACTAGCTGCCATGGTTCTCGGCCTATTAAAGACGACGATCAAGAGACGGTCACGCATTCCTTTGCTAACCGGCTATGGGAACGGTGTCGCTGTATCGAGAATACGATTCGATCTAAACAGGGAATCACTCACGCTCGAGTATTCCATCATTCCTGAGGATGAGGATCATCATTCTACCCACTCCTCCGATAACCTGCAAGGACTGGACGAGCTACATGCTATCCGCGAGCACCGCCGTCTAACACGGACAGTCGAATTTAGCATCCCATTATATGAAGGCTGGGATATACAGATCTCTACACAGGCATCGTCGGACAAAGTAGCACAGCTCCCTTGGTCTGCAAGGGCGTATCGAAATAGCGCTGTAGCAAGTATGTCTACGTCAGGTAGCCCCCTTTCCGATTCGGATAGCTTGCTCTATCGAGTGAATCACACGGCTGTCCTCGACGACCACTCTCTGCTTAAGGTGCAAGTAGTTATCGAGCGGTCTGCGTCGAGCGGATTGCGCCTGAACGGACTCCCTCAGACGGTCGAGTCAATCGAGGAGCGGAATGCTGCATCGTATCTCATGTCACAACAGATGCTACAGGACGCTACCAGCACGGCAAACGTCAGCTTTCATAGCACTTCTTCCACAGCCACGGGCGGAACTACAATTTCTAGTTCAAGTGGAGCGAGGGCCGTCTTACGACTGCCTCAACCCACCGCGGAACGGTCCGCCGCGCAGGAGAAGTCAATTCTGAGTCGTATCCGTCGCAATTATATCTACTTTTCCTCGTTGCTACAAGAACCAGAAGCGAAATGGAAACGCAGTGAGTAGAGGCACCCCATCGGCATGCGTTTATATATTTACCACGTCGGCAGCCACCGAGGCTCGCGGTGTCTCTGTGACACAGTTGGACTCCATCGACCCCACGTTGGTTGTGTATAAGGCCGAGGCTACGTTCGTGGGTGTGGGTCTATGGGATCTATACGCTGCTATAGCATCTCCAGGGGCACGACCATATTGGGACAAACAACACGAGGATGCGATCCTGTTAGAAGACGTGAACGAGCTGACAGAACTGTGGCACTTCAAGTCAAGACCGACATGGCCTGCAAAGTACGGTCTAATTAGTCTTCTGCGTTTCTTGTTGTGACCTTGCTCCCAGTCCACGAGATGCTGTCCTGCTCAAAACCGTTTATAAATCTCCTACTACGGCCCACATCTTTTCCTTCTCTGCTGATGAACCAAACCTGTTTCCCAATATCCCTCCGATAGAGGCCAACACGATTCGGACTCAAGTCGACCTGCAGGGTTTCGCGATAGAATCACTCTCGCCGACCACTACACTGTTGACATTGCTCGAGCAATCTGACCCGAAAGGCTGGACAAACAAGACATCCATCCCGCAGCAGATGATTACGACACTCGCGGGGATCGGCGAGTTCGCGATCAAGTGTGGGGGCCCGCCCGTTGCCACCAGACTTGCCAGCGCAAAAGCCACGCAAATCCGTTATGACCACGACCGATCTCTTTTCAGGATCGAGTACGAAACATTGATAAGCAGGGGGACTTCAACCTCCCCGGAAATTTCAGTCGCGAACTCCCAATCGGAGGATGGGAGCTCATCATCCTCAACACCTATCGTTGAATGTGAGCTGCGTTGCGACATGGACACCTGGGCGACCTCGCTAGACATCGTAGTCGATCCACCACCGCAATCGATTGCCTGTCTTCGTCGACACCGCTTGTCATCGGGAGGCGGTGGGCTCTGGCTCACATTGACACACGATGCGGTTCTCGCCGGTGAGGAGCGCCTCATGGCGATCGTGCGGCGCGGCCCCGGTCGCGAACGCGGCGTCGTCATGCTCAACGGCTCCAAGGTCTCCGTGGACGTCGAGGAGCTCCCCGAGGCAGAAATCAAGTCGCTGAGCAAACAGAAGCGCGTCAAGCCGCCGCGGATCCCGCTCGATCAGCCGCCCGTGCTCGGGGTCATCCGGCGGCGGCACAGGGATTGGAGTGGAGAGGGCGAAGAACCAGGTACGGATCCCCCGAGCCCGACCAAGGCGGAGGGCATCTCAGAGAGTCGGAGTTCGACGTGGTCAGGCGCAGTGCCGAAGTTCCGCAGTCCGCTGGGACGATATTTCATGCAGGCGGTGGAACAGGCGGCGACGTCGACGCAGCAAGCCGTTGCTGCTATCTCTCCACCTTCATCATCCGGGGACGACCCGGCGGCGTGCTCTTCCTCCGACTTTCCCTTACAATATGCGCTAAACGCGTTGCAGTACCTGCAAGTTCTGCATTCGCGATCGGATACCGAGTCGGACGGCTGGACGCTCATTTCTGAAAAGGGCTTCCCGTTGCGGCGTAAGCTCTCGGCAGAGATTTCTGGATCCCTGCCCGTTTACAAGGGCGAGAGGGTGATCGAGGGTATCTCGGCGGAAGAGATCGCGGCGGTGGTGACGAGCTACGATGCGCGGACGCGGTGGGACGAGCGGTTCGTTGGCGCCCAAGTGTTCGAGGCCTTTGCAGGCGCGGGTGGAGCACACACGGCGTTTGCGGTGAGCAAGGCGAGCTTCCCGTTCCGCGACCGCGGATTCTACCTCGCATCCATTCTCGCACGCGGCCAGCGCGAGGGCAAGGAGGGCACCTCCGACGGTGGTCGATCGCCGCCGCTCTTTTGCGTGTCGGCATCGTTTCCGCCCGAATTGGCGCGCGCGTTCACGACGACGAAATACAACCCTTACAACCTTCCGATCGGGCGGATGCTCATCGACGGGTGGATTCTCGAGACGCTCGATCCGTACACGACAGAAAATTACGCGATCCCCTCCACGCGCTGCACGCGCGTGGTCGCAGCCGATTACGCGGGCTCGCTTCCAGCCGCGGTCAATGCCGTAACTAACACGACGCTTGTGAAGACGCTCCTGTCCGTCGAAGCCTACACGAAAAGCATCGCGTCTCTCCCCTTCTCCCGCCTGCCCGCCGCCGGGGTGCTCCTCGTCGACAAGGAAATCGAGGAGAAGCCCGAGCGGAGCGCGTGGACGCTGCGACGGCGCGACGAGAGCCGCACGCTCGTGCAGACGCGCTGGACGCCGGACGACCGCGTTTACCGCGGCGTTGTGCTTCTATTGGTCCCTGCCGAGCCTGCGCCCGCGCCGCCAATTCCCACGGGGGCTGCGAGCCCCAGGCTCGATCAGACGAAGATGGCACCCGGGGCTGCCAGTGCCGGTGCCGGTGTCCCACCGCCCGTGCCTGAATCGCCCGAGCCGACCGCGTCGAGCTCGGCGCTGACGGTGACGACGACGACGACGACGACGACCATGACGACGACGATACGCCCACACAGCCGGTCGGTGTCGTCGTCGACGGCCACGCCGACGCGGCGGCGGGTGGCCTCGACAGCGGCTGTGGTTGGGGGCCGCTCGCCGTCGAGCGAGCGGTCGCTGCGTGCGACCAGCTCGGCGTTCACGGTGCGCGGCGAGGTGCGGCAGGCGACGGACCTGCTGGTGGCGGAAGTCGTGGTCGATTCGAAGCTGTACCCCGAGGGCTACCACGTCCGGTTACGTTCCAGGCCGCACGACGCGACCAAGTCTATTCCGTTGTTACCTGCTGCCACCACCACTGCCGTAGCCGTAGCCGCAGCCGCCACCACCACTGCTGCTGCTGCTGCTGCTGCCCCTGCCGCGGCCACAGCCGCGCCGACCGCCGCGGCAGGGGAAGGCACTGTCGCCGCTTCAACAACAACACCGGCTGCGGGGGAGCCGGAAGCGCCGTTCTTGCCGCTCACGTATACGGTGCACACCTTGCCGTCGTCGCCACTCCATTCGTCCGGGCTGGCGGTGGACCACCCGCCGCGGCACCTGCTGCGGCTGATGCTCCCGACGGCGCAGACGCAAATTTCGACGTTGCTGGACCCGCTGACGGGGGAGACGCGCGCGCCGCCGCCAAAGCCGCCGTGGATGCTCGATCTGAGCGAAAAAGGCGCGGTGATTGAGGTGGAGATCCGACCGGCCACGCAGTCGGTTGCGGTTGCTACCGCTGCTGCTGGGGCTGGGGGTGGGTCTGGGAAGAAGACGGAAGGTGGTGGCGGCGAGAGGGTCACGATCGACGGCGTTGCTGTGAAGGTGGAAGGGGAGAAGGAGTCGCTGACGAGCCTTGGGAGAGAGGAGCTGCAGGAAGATCGTGTGGCGTGGATGGCTGTGCTGTCGAGGTGCGTATAGCCGCTGCTGCGTGCGCGGCTGTCGTGTGTTTTGATTGTTGACTGCGGGCTGACGCACCCGCGCCCGGCGTCTCTCTTTTTGTTTTTCTGTTCTCAACTCAGGCGCTCTAGCGAATGCGAGAACGACGCGCTGCCAACGGAACTGCGCAACGCGATCGCAGTTGCGGACAGGTTGCTCGAGCCGAGCGCGATACCTGAAAAGGCGACTATCCACAAGACCGAGGAGATAGAGGAGGGTACCACGATTGGAGATGGAGAAGGAAAAGAAGAGTCGTCGAGCAAGGCACGCACACAAATTAACGTCTATTTCTCATGATACTTTCCTATTCTGACGGAACGTGGTTTCTCTTCGTTTTTAGCACGCATCGTGTAGTCCGGGTACACCCAAGGCCGCGACGCCGACGATCGGGACAGGCAGCGGTGGACTACTGCTTGGATTCCTGAATGGGTATCCGAATCCGCTTTCGCGTTTCGCTTCTAGTTCTGGATCGACGTCACACACGAACGCAGGGGGGCAATCAGGGAACGCCGTATCACGCGTGGGTGAGGGGGAGAAAATTCACACGGGGGGTGGAGCTGACCGTTCTGGTGGTTCGACGAGCGAGCTGGAGCCTGAGCGGACTCGCTCTAGGCGGGGGACCCCACCGCCCATGGCCATGGGGACAAGGAGATTCACATTGTGGACGGTTATCGTCATAGGGCTGATATCGTTCCTCATCGGGTCGCTACTGCGATCTCTAATCTCCCCCGCCGATTTTATCTACGTGGTACCGGATCTGGGGGAGGCGGGAGAGATGAGTGGGGGATGGCGGGAGGTTAAACGGTTGGTGGAGGTGAAGTACATAGTTGGGGGATGGGACTTTCAGATAGCTGTAGTACGACGGCACTAAGACTAGTATACAGATAGTGATACAGTATGGGTATGATAAGGTATAGCGTGTAGATGGCATGGGACTGGCATGCATGGCATGGCATATGATGTTGAGGGCCGGATGAACCGAAGCGAAGAATAGAAATAATTGAATCGGCGACGGAGACGGAGACGTGTGACCCAAACCCGCCACCACACGTACACGCTTCTTCGGAGGGACGAACAAGACTAGACTAAGACTAGACTAGAACTAGTTTCGTCCTTTACTCTCTCTTCTTGCCTTTCCTCTCCTCTCCTCTCCTCTCCCTTCTCCCCCTCTCCTTCCTCCCTCCCCTTTCCCCCCTGTCCCTATCTCCTTTTCAAATGGCCTCAGTAGGCCCTCCCCAGCCTCCCCCTGGATCCTCCTCTGCTTCATCTTCCCAACCTCCGCAAATTCCTCCAAACTCGGACCAAATTACTTGGGAGGGTGATAAAATGTACGCTAACGCTTTCCGTCTATCTCACCTCTCCCTCCCTCCCTCTTCCCGTTCTCACCTCCTCCCGCCCTCAGGTTCAATATCTATATACTAGACTACTGCAAAAAGCGTGGTTATAACAAGACTGCAAGCCAGCTTGTCGCGGAGGCCGAGATACCTCCGGAGTCAAAACCCCCCATCAATGCCCAGCAAGGTCTTCTCTTCGAGTCCGTCCCTCCTCCCCTCCCTATCTATTTCTAACACCCACCTGATCCCCTCTACAGATGGTGGAGCGTTTTCTGGGTCCTCTTCCAGGCCAAGAACAGTGGCAATGGTTCCGAGGATGCACTCCTCTACACCAGGGTCTGTCTCATCTACGTGTTTCATCCTCCCACATCCCCCCTCACACTCTTTCAACAGTATCAGAACCAAGCCAAGTTTCAAAGACCCGGTCAAGTGCCTCCTCCTCAGCCCCCGGCAAGATATCCCCTTCCGAACGGGGTGCCAGGTCCCATCCCACCCCTCCCAAGCGCTCAGACCAACGGAATCGGCCCTTCAGGACCACCGCTATCCCTCTCCGCTCCTCCTCCTTATGCTCCTACCAATCCGGCCACGCAACCCAACGGCATACCTGGCCCTCCTGCACCGCCAGGCCCTCCAGGGCAACCATTCGCAGGTGGCATGGTCGGCCGCCCACCGATTGGCGCCCAGCAACGGCTTTCCAATGGCGCACCCCAGTATCAGTCTCCTACCATCGCCCCCTCCCCCCAATTGCAAGGCAACCCCCAACAGACCCAGACTGGCCCGATGGGCCAGCTTGGTCGCTCTCCACATATGAGTAACATGAATAAGGCCGCCATGCTGCCTCCGAACGGCCCACAAGGTCCCGGCCCAGCAGGCTCCGCCCACCAAACGTCCACACCCGCCTACCCGCAACTTGGCCGCCCACCCAGCAGGCACGATTCCTCTTCCCATCATCCTATGAACAACCCCCACCGGAGTCCAGCTTTGGCCGGACGTATGCCACCCGGTCAAGACCGATCACATATGGACGGTCCCCATTCTTCACTCGACGCTGAGCTTGCGTCCTACCCACCAGAGCTCGTAGGAGAAGCCAAACTACGCGCCGGTTTGGGCAATAGGGACGCTCAATCTTTATCTGTGGAAGAAAAGGTTCGTACTCGACCCCGTGCCTACTCGGCTTTAGTTGATTCCTGCGTTTTGTCATACAGCAAGTCATCATTCAGAATGCGATACGGCTCAAGCCGGGGAGTAGTGGCGGTAACATGCCCGGGCAATTGCAAAATCGGGGGCCTATGGCGCAACCGATGCAACAGCAGCTATCCATGCAGCAACAACGTGGTGCAAAACGGAATAGCACCTCTCCTGGTGAGGAGGTACGCCACTTTATCCATCGGTCATGCCACGACGTCGAGTCGACTTGATTTCCTTCCCGGGTTGTTAGCACGAGACTCTACCGAGGAATGACCAGTCCCCGCCCGAGCGTAAGCGCCTGCGCAAGACTCCGAATCCTGCAGAGCAACAACAGCAGTCGTCACAACCACAGCAGCAACAACAATCGCAATCACAGCCACAACAACCACAGCAGCAACCACAGCAACTACAGCAGCAGCAGCAGCCACCTCAACAGCAACCACAACAACCTCCAATGGCGCACATGGGTCAGCTTCCGCCTGGTTCTCAGCCCATGGCTGGTACTGGGCCTGTGCGTGGGCCCGTTTCCATGGGTAACGGATTTAGCGGCCCACAGATGCACCAAATGGGTATGGGACCTATGACACCAATGCATGGCATGAGTCCCAGTATGGTGCACGGACCCCCGCCTGGCGTCGTGTTGAACCAACAGATGGCCCAGTCCCAGGTGCGCCACTCTTCCTTACTTCTTATTTCATATCCTTCTAACAATATTTATTGCAAAACCGAATGTAGCTCTACGCGCAAAACCAATACCGGCAGGCGATGGCCATGCAAAAAAACAACCCCAACGCGCCGTTGCCCCCTGTCGGACCAGGAGATCCACAGTCACAAGCCCACGTGCGTGGCGCTGGTCCACCCGGAGCTAATCGTCTACCCGGCCAGCTAGGCCCGCCGCAGCCGCCCAAGCCGATGGGTGGTTCTATGCCACCACTTGGCCAGCCAGGTATGGGCGGACCACAGAAACCGAGCGGCAAAGAGGGAGAGGGCGAACTTGGCGGACCGCTGAATCCTCCCCCCCCTACGCCGACGCCTACGTCGCTTCTCACAGGGGCACCGCCAATGAATCCGCAGCGACCACCGACGGCTGGTCCCGTACCTACCCTGGCACCTTCATCACAGGCACCAGCACCGGGGCCGATGGCAGACATATATTTCGACATGGCAGACATGTTTGGCATCAGCGGCGGGGACTTTGACTTCAATACCAATCCCTTAAATGATATGGAGCTCCACTTCGACACATCTGTGCATGATGGGTCCTCTCTCGATATGAAGTGAGCCGCCTAACCATTCTTTCCCCATGAACGACAGGAAGACAAATGATGGGAATGCATTTACCTGCTCAATTTACCCTACCTCACCTCTACGTTGTCTCTTGGTGTTGGCTTGGCTAGCTTCTTCCCTCCCTCCCCTTGTGCGTTATATCCTCCGTCATCGTGTTCTCCAGTCACGTGCCCCAAAGTTGTGCCTTTGTGTTTATTATTCCCCACCACCTCATCGTGTCCCTGCATCAACTGGTTGCTGCCGCTTGCGTGTTTGACAAAATACGCCTTTGGCCATGTATTCTCCCACTAACATCATCAGCTCGAACGGCTTCGTTGATACGTGTATTTATCGCGGTCCCGCGGATACCTTGACGCACGCAGCCAACCCACTTCCCCTTGTAGTAGAGACATACCTTTTTCCTGCTTTCTCATTTTTTGGTTGTTGCTGTTGCTACCATTGCCTTTGTGATATTCGTTGCGTTGTGCAATACTTTCTTTCGGGTACTATTCCCTTCCCTTCTCTATTGTCTTCGTTTTGTTTTGTTTTGCCTCATTAGTCCTACTTTGTGTCTGTTTCCTAATTTGTATAACTGTATCATGCAATGGTATATCAGCCAATCGGCTTTGCCGATTTCCTATGTTTCAGCGTGACGGATCAAGAATGAGTGATGATCTCGGTTCTCGTCTCATACAAGTTCGAAGGGGATAGAAGATCTCGACCGTGAAGAGCCAGAGTCGGGACAAGGACATAGACAACTTTGGGACGAAAATGATAGACGACTAGTCAAGTGACGACGCCGTAACCAACACATCAATCAGCACGAAGCGAAGAAGTATCGAATCCCCCAAAGTCATGTTTTTCTTCCTGCCCAGCGCGCCTACCTTCCTATTCAAAAGATAACGACATATACCGGGTCTTCCCCGAAAAGGTGTTCTCCGTCGCCAGTTCTTCGTTGGAAGAACTTTTGAAGAGAAGAAGTTGCCTCTGGTCAATTTCGTTGTCGCGCCGCGCCATCTACCGCCGTATGTGCATACATTGACAATGCATAGCCTCAGTCATCGGCAAAGGACGAACGCAAAAGAGATACAGTAGAGATGCCACCTTTGTTTTTGTCCAGCTGGAAGGGCGGGCGCAAGGCGACGGGGGTCACGCCGTATGGTATGCTGGCTGGCTGGTAACTTTACCCGAGGTTATTACTCTGCTCTACTTTACTTATCGAGTCGCTGCTTGATGCGGATTACCCCCGCCCGTACCGCTGCTTCTCGTAGTCGTAGTGATGGTGGCCCCGCCCGCCGCCGCCGTCATGACCATTGGACATTACATGTACAGTACAGCACTTTAGCCGCGCCGATTGCCACCAAAAGATGGGCCGCCATTTTTTTTTTTTTCAGTTGGTCGGTCGGTTGCTCGCGCCAACCTTTTTTAGAATGGGTTTTTCCACCCCACCCTTCCAAACAGAAACGTGGCCCTCTGATGTAAGTCCGCGTTTTTCGCCGCCTGGTCTGGACCCATCCGGGCCCCTGTCGGCCCGGTCATGACACCTCCTCCGACCAAGCGCCACCCCCAGTCGTTTGTGCTTTTCTTTTTTTGGCCGTGGGGTGGACCAATCGATAAGTCGCAGATAGACGCGGCACGTGGCTGGCGCGTGTTCGTGTGTTAGCGACAATAACAGCCCGGGGACGGTGAGGCCTCAGGCTCGCATGGCAGTTTGCATCCTATTGTTTCCGTGGTCCGGGTGACAGACTTGGGGTACGAGGCTATGTCCCTCGGGATTGCAGGCGCGCACGAACTCTACGGATCATCTGTGCATGACGTTCCGTCCTCAAATGAATGAACTTCAAGTATTACTACTAGTATTATCTCAGGCTCTAAGCGGTTGCAAATGGAGACACGTCCAACGTCGACTATGTCAGTGACGCAAGCCAGGCCAAGCGGTGTAAAGACGGTCAGTGAAACGTCAAGGCTTTCGACATCTAACAGCAATGGGCGTGAAAAAAAATCTGAAAACCGGTGTTCCTGAGAGTCACCTCAGGCTGTCATCCTCAGGCTGGGGGACCGGCGTGACTGAAAGTACTAATAGTGCATGAAAAAGGTGTCCCTTCATCCTCTGCATTTTTAGGGCGTTGCATGTATGTATGAGTAAAATACAAAGACGCGCCCGGTTGATTGTGGACCAAAGTAAGGATACTTCCGAGTCAATGGTAGTTACAGTAAAGTGAAGTAGGATCATGTGCTTAGCTCGAGGGCTACGATCCATCCGAATCAGTCCAGTCGGTCCGGTGCTCTCTCTCTCATTTCCCCTCAGCTCACACCGTGACGCCGTAGGTATTCCGCAAGCACATCGCCGTTACCCTTGTGTCAAAACTACCATATCCGATTATTCCCCCACACCGTGACACGGCCGTCCCGTCCACGCCTTTTGAGCCCATTTCCGAAGCCGCGGTTCTAGCGTGCGAGGAGAATAATGGAAAAGGCCTCCCTTTCAACGACCCTACGGCTGAAATTCAGCCTAAGCTCTAGACGATGTGTCTGCGGTTGTCGAGCGTACCTCCACTTGCGGCAGCGTGGCACCGACGTCCCAAGCAGCCCCCGGGCCGGGCCGTCACGCAACACAAGCAGTCCCTAGCCGTTAGGCGACTCAAGAAGCCCCTGGCCGGTACGCGATCCATCTGAACAAGGGCGGCCCACCCCGAGCGCCTGCCACCGATGCAGAGAAGGCGGCCGTGCAGCAACAGCTGAGAAGCTACCCACACCCGCCCGACATCGACGGCGGGAGAGCAACCTACAGAGGAGAGACAAGGACGGCGGCCATATGTAGCGGCGAATGCTTCGAGTGCAGCGTATATGGCCAGAGGACCGCGCAGTCACGGTGCGGGTTAGCAGAGGACCAAACAAGCTCTGCTGCCTATCCAGCGCCCCACACCACACCCACCTACCGGAGACCATCTAGCTGCCACGATATGTCTTCGCATCATCTCATGATCCTTCACCCGAGTCCAGCTTACCGGCCGTGTGCCTCCCGGTCAATATCGATTACATATGGACGGTCCCCACGCTTCACTCGACGCCGAGCTTGCATCTTACCCACCAGAGATTTTTGGAGAAGCTAAACTGCGCGCTAATTTGGGCCATAGGGACGCGCAATCTTTGTCCGTGGAAGACAAGGTTCGTAGTTGACCCCGCGCCTACTCAGCGGTTGGTTTTGTCGTGCAGAAAGCCATCATACAGTCCGCGATATGGCTCAAGCAAGTTGTGCCACCAAATAGTGATGTTGCCGGCCCCTCAAGGGCTAACATGTCTGGGCAATGGCAAAATCAGAGCCCTACGGTGCAGCAGTTATCCATGCAGCAACAATGTGGTGCAATTCGATAATAGCACCTCTCAATAGCACCTCTTCCGGTGAGGAGGTACGCCACATTTTCCATCAGTCATGCCATGACGCCGAGTCGACTCAATCCGCTTTCCGGGCTGATAGCCCGAGACTTTACCGAGGAACGTCCAGTCCCCGCCAGAGCTTATACGCCCGCGCAAAACTTCGGACTACACAGAGCAGCAACAGCTGGAGTCGCAGCAGCCACCACCACAACACCGCAACAACCCCTTCAGCAGCAACCACAACAGCCTCCGATGGTTCCCATTGTCTCACCTGGTTCCCAACCCGTGTGCGGTGTTGGTTCTGTGCGTGGGTTCATTTCCGTAGGTGGCGGGCAGGCGCCTCTCAACAGGTCTGGTGGCCCACAGATGCACCGAATGGGTATGGGACCCATGACACCAATACATGCGATGAGTCCCAGTGTGGTGCACGGACCCCCGCCTGGTGTCTTGTTAAGCCAACACATCATAGCTCAGTCCAAGGTGCTTCAGTCTTCCATACTTCTTATCTCACATGTTTCTAACAACGTTTCTTGCAAAACCGAATGTGCAAAACCAATACCGGTAGGCGATGGCGAACATACACAGAAACATCCCTAATTTGCCGGTGCCCCATGTCGGACCCGGGGATCCCCAACCACAAGCCTACATGCGTGGCGCTGATCCACCTGGAGCTAATCGTCTACTCGGGCAGCTGGGCCTGCCGCAGGCAGCTCAGTCGCCCAAGACGATGATGGGTAGTTCCATGCTACCTTCAGGCCAGTTAAGTATGGACAGACCACTGAATCCTGCCCCCTCTGCCCCAACGCCTACGTCGCTTCTCACTGGGGCACCACCGATGAGTCTGCAGTGTCCACCGACAGCGTCTGCTCCGAGTCCCGTACCGAAACTCGTACCTCCACCTCAGGCACCTCACCGGAGGGGTTGGCAGACTTACATTTCGACATGGCTGACATGTTTGGCATCAGCAGCGGGGACTTTAACGTTAGTTCTGGCCCTCAAGTGATATGGAGCTGTACTTCGACTCATGATAGGTCCTCTCTCGATATAAAGTAGGTCACTTAACCATTCCTCCCCCGTGGGTGGCAGATAGCCAAATAGTGATGATGGATTTATTCGTTCAATTCACCTCGCCTCTCTTCTACGTAGTCTCTTTTGGTGTTGGCTCGGATTGCCTTTTCTCTCCCCCCTGGTGTGCTATGTCCTCTGTAAGGTGGGCACGCCTGTTGCGCTCATAATGAACATTTCTGAGCACCCTCGACACCAATTTGAGCCAATTTAGTCTGGTTGCACTGTTTCCCCAACCTGTCTACGTGCCAATCTCCCCCTGCATGAAGCCCCATCCCGACTCATTCCTGTGCTGCCGATATCGATTGCTTTCCCCACCTAGTTCCTCATTTCTATTGCTCTATATTACGTCTTGATCTACTTTACCTTGCCTACCCGTTCTCCCTGCCTCCTTGCTGATACTCCTCTCATTCTGCTTGCGTCCTAACTCTGTATTACTGTATATGACAGACAGACACTGTTCATTCTGCACCTCGGCATCCCTTTCCCCCTCGTTACAGCTAACTTACCTTGCCGTGCGAGTAAGGCCCCCAGCCATCACTATTGTTTCATGTTCTTGACCCTTACCGCTTCCTGCTGACTGGTAGATTAAATTGTTAACACCACGTAAACACACATGCACCTATATAAACCTCCCAAAAGGCCTCCTAGTCCTCTTCTTCTCACATGCTGCATGAACTCCTCCTAAAGTCTCTTCATCTCAGCCTTGCTTCACCCTGCCTCTTGACACCAAACCGAGCCACCGCGCCATCATGTGTCCCGAGATCCTCGCGTCACCAAGTCGAACTCACCCCTGTTCTCGGAACCCTCTGAGATCGAGTTCCTCAACGCGGCCAGCTCACCCTCGCTTCAGCGGCTGCATCTTCCTTCTCACCTTATCTTATCATTGAACTCACCAGCGCAGTAACTTCTGCGCTACACCTCTGTCACCGTGTTTTCCAGTCCCTTGCTCCGCGCTGTGCCTTAGCCTTTATTATTCTCCACTACCCCATCGTGTCTCCCTATCTTAACTGGCTGCTTCCGCTGGTGTGTTGGAAAACACGCCTCTGGGCATGTGTTCTCCCGACGCCAACATTTCCTTTGAGATGTGTATTTATCGCGGTCCTGTGCATACCTTGATGTACCCAGGCTTTCCTGGTAGGTACATACCTTCCTCCCGTCTCTCTTTTTCGTTGGTACTATCGATGCTGTAGCCTTTGTGTCGTTCATTGTGCAATACTCTCAGGCGCTGTTTTGATTTGTTTCAATAGCCCCACTTTGTCTCCGTTTCTTAAGTTGTTTCTGAGTCATGCAACGGTATATCAGCCAATCGCCTTTTGCTAACGTTCTTTGTTTCAGTGCAATGGACAAGTAATTAACTTAATGGATGATCAAGTCAGAGTAATTCGAAGGGGATAGAAGATCTCGACTGAAGAGTCAGGAACACAGATGTCACGGTAGACGTCTGTTTTAAAAATGTGTCCAATTTTTCGACACTAGGCCCAAAATGACCGTGACAATAGGCGCCCAGTAAGGTGTGTGGCGGCGTAGGGCTATGCAAAATTTTTGATATCTGTCGTAGTCTGGGGCTGTTCCCCTATACATGAGGCGGTATTGTGTGCAGCTGCACCTTCATCGCGTGGGGGTACTTCTCTCAGGCTCTTATATCAATACATGATATCCCTTTGTCCCCTTCTCACTGAAACCTCTGCTGTATCCTCGTACCACAACTACCATGTCCTATTATCCTCCCACTAGTAAGACCACTGTGTTCTGGACTCCCCCTACTACGCCTGTCCCATCCTCGCCCTTTGAGCCCACTTTCAATGCTGCTCTTCTAGCATACAAGGAGAAGACTCGGAAAGACCTCCCTATCAACTCACTACTAGTTTCCACGCTAAAAACCTGTAACTCTGCGGATGCCATCATCACTGAACTTCGAAAGTACAAGCGAAGTCGTGGCCTCGGTCAACCCAGGACCACCTTTGCCAGATTTGTAGACTCGACGAGTCCAGCAGTACTTTATTCGGTTCCTGTAACCATTGGCATCGTTGTTGACCTTGTAAGTCCTGGGAAGTATGATGTGATCCCTCACGACCTCCACTCTGGTATTCACTTTGTAGTTTTTCCCCCCCGCGGGGCCTATCTTCGCTGCCCTCGGCGCAATTCTTGCAGTGAGTGTCTTCCTTGGTTCTTTTGTGCCGGTTATTGTGACGTCTATATCTCTCAAGGCGGTTCATGCCTTCCTCGCTAGCAGAGAGGCACTCGGTCACTTCTTTGAAGACATCGAACTCTTCTTCAGCCGCCTTGAGATTTATCTCGAGACTCCACTGGGAATGACGGACATCACCGTGAGGATCGTGGCTGAGATGCTTTCTGTCCTTGCCATTGCGGAAAAGGACAGGAAGCAGGGAAGGCTGAGTGAATTGATCCCTGGACGTACACCACCCCTCTTGGCTTACCCCATCTTTCAGGAAGGTTCCTAAACAAGCTTGTGGGAGGGAGTGATGTTGAGGATGCACTGCGTCGGTTGGACAAACTGATGCAACACGAAATCCTAATGGTAGCCACACGAGGTCTGAAGACCACCCATGCCGTCGACAACAAAATGATGGACACCTGTAGCGAGGTGCTGGTGTCAGCGCAAGGTGCGGGGTGTCAGAGACGAGGTGCAGGCATCGACGACAGTGGAGGGTATCTACAAAGAAGTGGAGAGATGTGGGTTTGACAATGCGCAGATCGTATTCATCGACGCCTTCCCAACACTTTTCACTTACGAGTTGCGAAGAAACCAGAGTACTGCAGTGAACTAAGCTCAGACTGTTCTCCCCATGATGAACTGTGGAGTAAGACACCAAAGAGCCGTCTTTCCCGAACCCGTTATGAAACTGGAGATCTGTCAGCAATAGCCACAACCAGGGAGGCTAGAAGAGGCTCCTCATGGTGTAAGGCCAGCGTGTCCGCTGCCCCCGTAAACGCGCGTTTCAATTCGTACCCTCTGCCCTCAAACCGCTAACTTCGGTGATGCCGCAACGACCCTCGCTCCTCGGTGCGCCACCAAGGCTACCGCCTCCTCGCCCTCTTACCTCCTCATCCCTGTGCGGTTTCTCCTTTGCGTGCCTCAGGCTCTCAAGATCACCTTGCAACCTATTCCTCGCCATAGCACCTCCCTCCTTGCCCTCTCACCCCCGCCGAACTCACCTGCGCGTACCACCGCGCGCACAATGGCCATCGCATCCTTCGCTGACCCTCGGGTCCTAGTCTCTCCCTGAGATACAGGCATGAGTGGCAGGTACTGCAGCCGCAATGGTGCCCAAGGTGTCCGGAACTGGGTTATTGCCAGTGGCGTTGAGAGGGATGCCGGACATAGTGGGGTAGTTAAGAGAACGACGATAGGTTCATGAAAGTGCAGTTGGTAGTTCAGAGTCTGGGCACAGGACCTGTGAACATAAAGAGTGGGGACTGTGAATGATTATTCTGTACTCATACAGCGTGCTTAAATACATGTGTGCTATTTCATATCTACGCGGCCGCAACTGCACGTCCGAGTGCTTCCGCGCCCCTGTGTGCATCAGTGATCCGATGTGTATCTGGTCCGCTACTCTCGCACTTCGCTCCGCGCGCCAGCTGTGCTCCGCTCGTACTACTTAGCTTAGTACCGGATTGCCCAATTTTCCCCTTTCCCAACAATGGCTGATAAAAGTCATACTAATTTGAAAGGGTAGAAGATCTCGACTATGAAGAGTCAGGTCCAGGATGTGGTGGACGGTCTCTAAAAGCTAGGCACTGCACCTAGTGACTCGGACGTGACCGATATTGAAATTTCGACATTTTACAGTGTCACGTGTAGTGTGGCGGCGTAGGTGATTTTTAGCCTCTGGGGCTGTTCCCCTATACATGAGGCGGCATCATGTGCAGTGCAGCTGCTGCACCTTCGTCGCACTCTGGGGGCACTGCTCTCCTATATTAATACATGAGGCAGATATCCCTTTGTCCCCTTCTCACTGAAACCTCTGCTGTATCCTCGTACCACAACTACCATGTCCTATTATCCTCCCACCAGAACCACTGTGTTCTGGACTCCCCCTACTACGCCTGTCCCATCCTCGCCCTTTGAGCCCACTTTCAATGCTGCTCTTCTGGCATACAAGGAGAAGACTCGGAAAGACCTTCCTATCAGTCCACTAATTTCCACGCTAAAAACCTGTAACTCCGCGGATGCCATCATCGCTGAACTTCGAAAGTACAAGCGAAGTCATGGCCTCGATCAACCCAGGACCACCTTTGCTAGATTCATAGATTCGACGAGTCCAGCAGTACTTTATTCGGTTCCTGTAACCGTTGGCACCATTCTTAGCCTTGTAAGTCCTCGAAAGCGTGAGGTGATCCTTCAGGACCTCCACTCTGATACTTAGTTTGTAGTTATCTCTTGTCCCTTTCGCGGGGCTGATCTTTGCGGGCATCGGTGCAATCCTTTCAGTAAGGGTCTCCCTTGGTTCCTTTGCACGGATTATTGTGACGTTCATATATCTAACAGGCGACTTACGCTTTTCTTGCTGGCAAAATGGCACTCGGCCACTTCTTCGAAGACGTTGAACTGTTCTTCAGACGCCTCGAGTCTTTTTTCGAGACCACACCGGCGCTGGCAACGACGGACATCAACGTAAGGATCATGGTCGAGGTGCTTTCCGTCCTTACCATTGCGGAACAGCACAGGAAGCAAGGAAGGCCGAGTAAATTGATCCCTGGACGTACACCACCCCTCTTGGCTTACCCCATTTTTCAGAGAGGTTTGTGAAGAAGCTTGTGGGAGGGAGTGACATTGAGGATGCACTGCGTCGGCTGGACCGATTGATGCAACAGGAAGCTCTAATGGTAATAATGCGGGGTTTGAAGGGCACCCATGGCGTTGACAACAAATCGATAGACGCCTGTAGCAATGTGTTGGCATCAACACAAGACTCGGATGCGGGGATCAGAGACAGGGTGCAGGCATCGACGACAGTGGAGGGCATTCACAGGGAAGTGGAGAATGTGTTTGACAATGCGTAAATTGTATTCGATACGTCATCAACACGATCCCAACATTTTTCACCTACAGGTAGCGACGAAGCCAGAGTACTGCAGCAACTAAGCGCAAAGGCCAGATATAGCTTGGTGGGAGGACGTACGTTTCCCGTAGGTTTTCACATTAGAAACAGGAAGCCGGATGCTTTCCGATCTGTGAAGTTCTGCCTTGAAGAAACACGCCACAGTGCCTTTGGTGTCAACATGACATGCAGTGTTGTAGATCACGAAAAACCTTCCGCGCCAATCTGTGGATAACGAACCATAATGGAGTTAAGGGAGAATGAGAATTAATGAAAAATAAGCGAATTTATTGTTCGAATTATCAGGATTATCTACTAGTAAAATTGTCGCCGAGGTTTTTCACCGATGACTACAGAACAACCTTGAGGGCTGAGAAAATGGCTCTCTCTTCCTGGATTCTTCCGTAAATTACTGCGCTGCTTGTGGTGTTCATCGCAGACACCGCGGCATGGTTAACCCAAGTGACATGTTCGCGGATTGGAAAGCATCCAGTTCCCCAATGTGGGTACTGATTTCTCTGCGCATGTAGAAGCGCAAGCGTCGTTCAGCGGCTCAGGAGTCCTTAGATGAACGGCCGTTTTCCTCGGTACCCGCCAGGCAATTCAGATTGGTGCCGATCCTCGGCGTTGCCGAGATGACGCTGTGGACATTGTCGTGGGCCTCCAGATGATCCCCTCAGCCTGATCCAAAGCTGAACTTTAGCTGCCCTGCGATGTCACGCTTCGCATAGTCGACATCTATCGCTGCCGTGCTAAGAGAGATAGCACCAAAAAATTGGTAGTCACCCCGGGGGGGGACTCAGCAATGGGCGAAAACGCGCATCTTTTATCCGAGTCAGGGAACAGCGTTCGCGTTTGCGCTGCGTTGCTCTGTGATTGCCCGCCGAAAACTTGAGGACTGCGGTTCCCAATGATGAGGATGCACGCGGCATTCGACACGCCATGTTTCGTTGATCGTCGATTGATATGAATGAAATGTGCTGAGGGATGCAAATCATAGACTGGTCCTGACCTGCGCTGAACGATAGTATACTTTGTTTCCACCTGGGAAGCCCTTCACCTTATGCCACCACGCCAGAAATTCAGCAACTCATGGGAGTGGAAAGAGGGGAGCTACCTGGCATTGGCATCCTTCACGCCCTGAACTGGTACCCAGCGCGCACAGCGATGACACTTGTCCTCAAGCATGTGCGTGCCCTCGGGTTTGCCAGGCCACTGGCGTTGAGTCGTGCGGAAAGCAGCAGGGGATGGGAAGGACGGGGCGCGCGGTGGGGGCAGCGATGCCTGGTGGGACGTACAATTCGACGATGACAAAGGGGTTAGGGCAGTGCGACATACCATGAGAGTATTGCATGTAGTAGTTGTCGTACGTACGTGAATTAGAAATGAGGGTAGGAAGGCATACAGGAGAGAAAGTGGGACACTGTCGTGTGGGTGTCAGGGAGGGAAGACTGTTGGGTAGAACGGTGCGCACCACTTAATTACGGAGAATTTCATGCTGAGCCAGACTTTCCCTGTTCCTGTGCAGGCGCAGAGGGGACAGAGGCCAACTTTGGTGTGGCCAGAGTGAAGGTGGATACGCCCATTGCGTGCGGGCCGGCCGCTCGGAACGGGCACTTCGGAGCGCCTGCAACCGTGACACCGATCCGAGCCAGAATCTTCTGCCTGCATTGCTCTCCCCACGAAATCCTCATCACGCCAATCACCTCCGTCGGAACCCACTCAGCCCGGCCAGTTCTGGATGCCCTTGCTCAATGACCTCGTTCGTGTCTCGTCTACATGTCAATGGTTTAATCTATGGACTTTGACCCTTCACTTGAACTACCGTTCCAAGTCCCACCTTGCCGTGCTACTGCTACAATTTCCACATTCCTTTGTTTCTAGTTCGATCTAACCACCCATGCCTGACAGCCACTGCTTGCTAAGCTCTTCATACCCCCTCCTCACCATGCGGTTGCATACCAACCCGCAAATTTACTTTGCTTAGTTGTGTCTGGACTTCTGTAGCATCCACTCTTCTCATCTCATTCCAAATCTTCTTACCACTCTTCGTTGACAGATAGATTATAAACTTTGTGATTAGAGATACATGCACAGATATATAAACCCCAGAGAGGCCTCCTTGAAGGCCAGCACTTTTCCTGGGCATTTTTCCTCCTATTTGTTTGCATGAATTCCTTTTAAGCTCTCTTTATCTCGACCTCTCTTCATCTAGGTCTCTCAACGCCAAACCAAGCTGCCACGCCATCCATGTCTTGCTATCTCTGCAATTGGGAAGTCTGTCTTGTCTCTGCTCAAGAAACTCTCTTGCTCCTCGCTCATCGACTCACTCTGCCTGCTCCAACTTGGCGATCGAACTTCTCCCTTCTTATCTTCCCTATCCTTGCTGCGTGCCGTCTCGTGCGCCACATTGGGACTAGTCACAGACCGAAAATACATTTTCTGCGAGTGATTGGGGAGCGTCCTGGCAAGCACACCGCGGATGTGGTGTTCTGACAGTAGAATAATGATGTTTGAGATGTCGCGAGGTGCGTGCGGGAATTAATACATCAGGGGAAGATCAGCATTCCAAACGAAAGCACCTTGAATAAGATACATGAAATCACTTTTCCATTAATCCAGCGGTCACCGTGGTTTGCACCAGAATGGAATGCATCAATTACTGTAAAGGGTTCGCCGCGCGTGACCTATGTTAGTCTTCAACCGGTCCCAGTCCATTTGATTTAGCCACCTTGATGTTATCTACATTTGGAAAGGTAAGCAGAAGTGTTCCGAGTCGGTCCCTCCTGACGGGCCAAAGAAGGCTAAGGTTCAGCCAAAAAATTGCTCGCCTTCTCCTGGCCCCTCTCGAATTGGCTACCAACAAGTACAGCCCGATCCTCCAGTATCAATGGAAGACGTAGCAATGGAAGGCCTTGCAACAGAAGGAGATCCTACAACGACGAACCCTAGATTTCCTTCCCCCGAACTGGTCTCAATCATAGCGCAGGAGATGGTATTTGTCGAAGATGGCGACGAAGACATTACCACTACCATGCATTTCATCCTTCGGAAAGTTTACAAGCAAAACCCCCCTGTTCCTGAAGGTTTTGTCGCCCAAGATGTATTCCTTCGGAATCTTTCCCACGAAAAAGGGTCAGACTTTCTTGATCTGGTGAAAAAGGCATTGAGGGAGAAGGACTGGAAGGATGTGGTCATTCACGGTATGCTTCTTGCTCTCCGATGAACTAGCTTATGAACCCTTTTTCTTTTAAAGACGTATTTTGGACCAAATTACCCACAGATTCTTCACCCCGCCGTAAGGCCTCTCCTGTCCTGCTACCGATCGAAAAGGTCGATGATCATGTTGCATACAGTTTTACACCGGCCGCACGAGCTGATAATTCCGCAAGAATTGTCAAAACAAGGCAAGTCCCCAAAACTTAGATGTGGCAGTGCACTCAAATGTCGCTTCGGATACTCAGCTGCCGAGCTTACCTGGACCGCGGACTTTGTCAACCCTGCCGCACTGCAGGGACTTGAACGCCATGTCGCGCCTGTTCGATGAATTTTCTAGAAGTCATTTTCTAATTCCAATCAACTTGCGCGAGCGGGGTTCCCAAGGTGCGTCTCATCCCTTTTAACCCTTTATGGTCCGATACACTCGTCTCCTAGGCTTCCCGCCCCCCAATGTTGCTGTTCGCAAATTCCTCACGGATTTTGACAGCGGTGATGAAGAAATGAAACAAAAGTCCTATTCTAGAGCTTGTCATTTCCTTTTATCACTGTTTGTCCGTACCAAGGACACGATTGCTGCTCTTGGTGGCGATAACATGCACGACCGCATAGTAAAGTTCAGGGAGTTTATGACGGAAAGGCAGAGATTTGGCAAGGCGGGGGAGAAGAGGAGAATTTTTACGCGGGCGTTGTTAGTCGGGCTCAGAAGGTACGCCAAATCCTCTTTATCCCTTTCATCCCTTTCTAAATGGTCGTTTCAAAGGCCATCAACGATCGGGACGAAACTCCAGACCAGGATATATTGCTGGATGCATTCGAAAAACTTCGAGAATGCCTCTGTGACGGGACCTCTTTGATTGGAAACCCACAAATGGCAGACATCTTCATCGCATTCGATGAAGCCCATCCGTTAACAATACCCTGGGACAGTAGCAGCGGGCTGTCCAATTACATAGAACTCCGACGAGCTCTTCAGTTATTCTCCACAGCTTCACTATTCACATTCTTCCTTTCCACTAATGGCCAAATTTCCCAATTTATGCCACCCCATGCTAGGGACCCTTCCAATCGCATCTGGCAAGGGATATTCCACACACCTCGTCCTTTCATCGAACTTGGGTTTGACCAACTCATGTGGAATCGCAAGATTCTTGACAAATACAAAACATTGGAACAAGTCACCTCCTCAGAATGCATTGCGCACATGGGAAGGCCATTGTAAGTCGCAACTTATTGCGTCCTTCTGTCGTCTCATCACGAGTTTTCCAGGCGGGGTACAATCTATGATCTTGGCAACAGCCAACTCCGCCGGGGGTTGCTCTTTTTCGCGATAGAAAAACTACTTCACAGTACAGTAATCTCGGCTGACACAAGACGCCAGCAGTATGCCGTTTTGTCGCAGCGTTTGGCCCTGGACATCAACACCACGGCATACACCTCGGCAACATGGACTGATGCCGAAGAAACCCTGGAGCAGATAACGAACCACATGCGGGTTTGCGTGGAGATCGGAGAAGGAATCGAAACGATACGCGGCATTGCCGCTTCCGAACCTATCCTTGCTGAGGCAGCTTCTTATGTCATGAGGGGAGGGTTTGACCTAGCTGGTGCCCTTTCAGACGTTCTCAGCGGGTTCTCGATCCACGTAGGAGATCGTGGAGAGTTACTGGTCGCCGCCTTTTTCATATGGGCTCGTGACACTGTGATGGTGAAGCAACCCCCGCCTCCTTTTCCAGAGTTTTGCCGTCACTTCTCGGTCAAGGAACTATTCTCTTGTCTCTTTTCTGAGCGATCGTCCAATCAATGTTCAATCATACACCGTCGATAAGTCCACCAAACACGAAACAGTGGACTTTTGGAGAGGTTGCTGGCTCTGCAAACATGCATTTCAGCCATTTCATCCAAGCTCAAGAACGAAACTTCATAACGTGTCGATATCTAATCGCACTCATAGCACGGGGCGCAGCCGTGATGGGTACCAACTGTCAACCGGGCTTTGATGCAGTTTTCCCGTATCTGTATGACAGCACTGACCTCGACAACAAACATGTTGGTTTCATCGTAGTCCAAGTGAAGAACAATAGCAAAATCAGTGTACCCGATCCCAAATTGTTCCGACAAATGGACCCGTTCGAACGCGGCCTGCTTCACGAATCAGACCTTGATGAATCAGACTTGGACAAATCAAACTGCCAGATCCCCATTCCCATCATTCGTATCGTGTTTGCGCTCCGCGGGAAGCAGTCCACCGTCACCCCCATGAGGTACTCCTCACCATCGGAGGGTGCCAATGAGTCGGGCTTTGACAAGCGCGGAGAACCCCGCTTCACATCATACGACTACTGGTGCTCCGGAATCGGTCCAGACCTCATCCAAGCAGTCAGAGGAGAAGCAGACGAAAAGTGGCAAGGGTTGTTAGACCTACCAGATGAATGGTCTTCCTTTTATGATCGTTCGCCGGCACCTGACGTACTGCGCTCACAAATTCCTGCTTGTTCATGCGATGAATCTCACTTGGACCGTTTCTTATCAGACGACTGGATTTCTGGGCGTTTTTAAGCGGTGGACTATCATTGTATTACTGTCCTTGTACTCTTCGATAGCACTATGACGGCTGTAGCATGATTGCGTGTCATAGATAGTAAATGTTATCCTGCGTGGCATGGATGGTATGACCCTGAACCTCGTAAGCGATGCAAACATTCGAAAAATATACCTACTATCATGACCCTCTTTCGACCTGTCACACCCTGTCACAGTCCAAAAAAGGCTCGAATTCACGATCAGCACGGCTCGTTCCGTTCGTGATGCGGATGCGTTGTGTAATTGTAATCGCGTTTGCCGGTTACAGTAAAGCCCCGACACGGCATCCATCAGCCTGCGTGACAGAGCCCTTTTGTCGATCTCGTTTTCCTTGCGACTTCATACAAAAAAAAGACCACTATTGCAATAAGAATTTCTACTAGAGCATATATACAAAGTTTGAGCTCGATTGGACGCGTTTTGGTGGAGATATTTGAAGTGGCCGAATGAGGGGCCCGGTCGATGTTAGGTGTCATGATAAGCCCACTACTGTACCAGCCAGTTACACGACCATCCAAATCTCCAACGCTGGGTCAACGCATATAAGATACCTCTCTCCTCCCAAACATCCTTCCCGGTCGTGGCTTGACGGGCACACTCACGGTTCCACTACTCGGTCGCAGGTGTAACGTCTGACTTGGGCTTCTCCCACCTTTCAGAGACTGCCAAGTCGGGCTGCCAGCATTCGCAAACGCCACGTAGCTGTACGATATGCTACGGTTCCACGTTGCACAGTTTCCTATGATGGAGTTGAGATGTTGCGCATGCGACACACCGCTGTAATATTACTGGAGAGCCCATGAAGTGGAATGCGAGGTTCCATGGATGAGGGCGGTAAATACAGCTCAGAAAACTGAGCGAGTGTGGAGAGGTGAGGTGAGTTCTACGAGGACATGTCTAACGTCGTCGGACTAAGCTCGCATCCTGAGAGAAGAATGGAGAGCCGCGCGAAGGGAGGCGACAAGCGTGGGGTCCTGACGAAAGTCGAGTCTAAGGATGACAAATGTTCGGGCGTCTATTACGTACGCGTGGTTTTCGAGCCAGAAAGGTTGAGTCCCATAAGTGTGTTGCAGCGATGGGTAACTAAGCGCACGAACACTGAAGGTCCGAATCTGTACTGCTAACATTAGCGTATGACCGAAATGGAGATGAGAGAAAGCGCATACAGGTATCATAAAATCGGGTAAATCTCCAGGAAGGACGATGTATGCTTTGATGTAATAAAGTGCGGTTTCGATGAGGACACGGAGCAGAAAACGATCGAAGAAGAGGGATTAGATATATGCACAAAGGGCGAGTGACGACATGGAGCTGCGATGAGTCGGAGGGTATTAGGTAGTAGCAGTGGGGGCTGTCTTATAGTCCAGGCCAGGGTTGTGGGGGGGTCGGGATATGGACGTCGTCGCATTGTGTTGAAAAGGGTGCCGTTGTGGAGCAGGGGAGAATGATATGACGTCGTATTTAAATCGCCCAGAGCCCTCAGAGGGGTCGAATCCTATGTCTGCGACGAGGTTACGATAACATTGAGGAACTAGGAAATGAAAAAACCCTCAGCATCGTAGACATTGGAAAAGTCTCATAGTCATTAAGGGAAGACTGAGAGGAGGGAAGGTATAGGACTCTACAGCAAGTCCTGAAGGGATGCTCGTCGAAAACAACTTGGGCCATGACGGGTACAGAAATATTATGGGGCAGGTTTCCTGTGGTCAAGACTGTCGAGATAGCAAAACGGTAAGTTATATTGGAGGCCAAAATGGACTGCGAGTGCGTTTTGAAGCGCATGTACAAGAGCCGCCTTGAGAGAGGAGAGAGCAAGGGAAGTTGGGCAAGAGGCATGGCATAACTGGCCAAGCTGGCTGCGTGAGTGCGGCGTCCATGCCACGGCTTGCCAGATGGTAGTAATGACAGGAACCGGTTACAACTTGTTGATTGGCTCTCGCAATGTTCAGCGTAGCGGCTGAGATTGGCTTGATACAAAGCAGAGTGGTTTTCTGATGGGTCTCAGCCTTGAAATTATCGCAGACAATGGAACGACCCAAGCGACAATCGACGTCGCACGCCGATGGCCTATGGTAAAGCGGTTACATAAGCCGAAGGATCACGATGAGGACCCATACAGTATAACCCATATTTCTCACGACTGCCAGTCAAGCGCCTTTTTTGCGCGTCTCCCGCTCTCGGTTCATGTCATGTCGAGGACAAGGACACAGCCAGGTCACATGCCACATGCTGGGACCCCAGCACAGCCCATGCCTTGAGGCAGGTACCCTCTTCATTTCCCCCTCACCCGATTCCCCCTCACCCGAGACCTCTCCATTGTCCTCCCATCGACATCACTATGTCCCACGCCCCCTCTGCAATCGATCCGCACTCACATTTTCAATCCATTTTCAATCCAGCTGTGGAAGAGTACAAGAAGAAGACCGGGAAAGACCTCACCTCCCATCCACTACTTGCCAGGCTTATACCGTGCCAGTTACCTGATTCGATCCTCTCCGTGCTTCGAGAGCAAATCCCTGCATTCGATCAACCTGGGAGTAACAATGATTGGCTGACTAAGTGGGTAGATCCAATAGTGAATGTTCTCTGCACGTTTTCCGCAACTATCGGCGCCGGTGCTTCCCTTGTAAGCCTCGGAAGTTCGAGGTGATTTATTCCAGATCGGCGCTCTGATGTTCATTTTGTAGAAATTTCATCCCGCGAGTGTGGTCTTTACCGGCATTGGTGTTCTCCTCTCAGTGGGTGTCTTCCTTGGTTCCTATGCGCGGGCTACTGTGACACATATCTCTCAGGCGGTTAAGGCTGTTCGCGCTAGCAAAATAGTACTCAGTGACATCTTCGAACGAATCGAAAACTTTTTTAAGCGTCTTGAGACTTATACCGAGGTCACACCGACGGCGGCAATGACGGACATCACTGTGAAGATCATGGCTGAAGTGCTTTCCATCCTTGCCATTGCGACAAAGGAGATTGAGCAGAACTTTGCTAGTGAGTTGATCCCTGGCGGTAGACGCTCTCTTTTGACACCCCTTTTCAGTAAGGTTTGGGAGGAGGCTTGCGGGAAGGACTGATATTGAGGATGCGTTACGTCGGCTTGACAAACTGACGCAAGATGAGGTTCGGATGGTGGCCGCACAAGTCCTGAAGATCACGCATGGCGTCGATAATAAAGTGACAGACGTGGACAAGGAGGTGCAGGGCGTCGGCGATAAGCTGCAGAGGGTCGCCGATAGATTGAAGGACGTGGACGAGAAAGTAGATCGCGTCCTTGATGGTGCGCAAATCGCAATCGCACTCAACTCTTCATCGGCGCTACCCTAACATTTTACATTAGGTGGGGTACCAACAAGAGAAGCGATTCAACGGATAGCTAACGACGTCGGCGATAAGAAGCGTTCGTAGTTTCATAAAAGGTCGTTGACTATAGATGCTAAAACACCTTACCAGGCAATAAGCTGCGACGGTATCTTAGAAAATGGCTCTCTCCCCCGGATCCTTCCGTAAATTACAATACTGCATGGCGTGCTCACCACAAAGGCACAGCAGCGTGGTTCATTCAAGGCACCACGTTCGCGGATTGGAAAGAGTCTGGTTCCCTATTGTGGGTTCATGGGAAACGTACTTTCTCCCGCCCCCTGTGCCTTTGCCGTCCCTAACAGGCTTCCGTTTCATAGCAGGCTCTGGCAAGAGTGTTCTTAGGCACGTCTCTCCCAACTTGTTTTGGCAGGGGCACTTATATTATCGAACATCGACTACTGTAGCTCTGCGATCATCCAGGATATCCAAGGCAGCTCCAACGCTGGGTCGGCCTACATATCTTATTTCTATTTTGACTTCAAGGACACTAGAAAACAGGATCTTCATGCCTTACTCTCTTCCATTCTTGTCCAGTTCTGCGAACAATCTGGTCTTTGTTGCGATATCCTCTCCGGCCTGTACGCGAGACACCAGGATGGTTTTGAACAACCCAATGTCGACGCACTCAAAGAATGCCTCAAAAGCATACTCACGATCGCAGGACAAGTCCCGATTTATCTTGTTCTCGATGCTCTTGATGAATGTCCCGACATTAGCGGAATACCGTCATCGCGTGGAAACGTCCTGGAGCTTGTGGAGGAACTCGTCGAGTTGTGCCTTCCCAATTTGCGCCTCTGTATTACCAGTCGTCCGGAGATCGACATCCGGACTGTTCTTGAGCCTTTGGTCTCTACCTCAATATCCCTTCACGATGAACTTGGACAAAATAAGGACATCGTCGATTATATCACCTCCGTAGTTCGTTCCGAGAGAAACCTTAAGAGATGGTCGGAGAAAGACAAGGACTTGGTAATCGAGACACTCTCAGCGAGAGCTGGTGGAATGTGAGGACGTAGTTGTCTATAAATGATACGTTCTCATACTTTCAAACAGGTTTCGCTGGGTTTTCTGTCAACTTGAAAGTCTACGCCGCTGCCTGGCGCCGAGTGTGCGGCGTGTTCTTGACGAATTGCCCAAAAACCTCGACGAGACATACGCACGCATACTACGGGAAATCCCCGAACAGAACCGAGATTGCACACATCGACTATTGCAATGCCTCACTGTGGCCGTTCGCCCGCTTCTCGTCGAGGAGCTTGCGGAAGTACTCGCGATAGAATTCACCGCTGGAGGAATGCCAACGCTGGATGTGGATTTGCGCTGGGAGGATGAAGAACAAGCCGTGCTGTCAGCGTGCTCTAGTCTAATCGCCATTATCGAGGATCACCGTTCCCGCGTTGTTCAGTTTTCTCACTTCTCAGTAAAGGAGTTCCTCATCTCGGGTCGCCTTGCTACCATCCAAGGTGTTTCACATTATCATATCCTCCCCGAACCTGCCCACACCGTCATGGCCCAGGCTTGTCTTGCCGTGCTGCTCCGAGTGGACTGCAACATCCACATGGAGGGCCTGAAGAACTTTCCTCTAGCTCGGTATGCTGCCGAATATATGGGAAACCATGCGGAGTTCGAGAATGTGATGTCACACGTGGGAGATGGGATCGACTATCTCCTTGATGCAGAAAAACCGCATTTTGCCACGTGGTTTTGGGTGCGCGACAGCTGGGGAGTCGGCCAGCATTCGAAACGACCGGATGCACCTCCTTTATACTACGTTGCGGCACTTGGATTCCGTGGTATGGTGGAGCGCCTGATTTTGAAGTGTCCACAGGATGTAAATGCCAGCGGTGTTTACTACGATACACCATTGCATATAGCGTTGGAAAAGGGACATGTCGAGGTGGCACAGCTACTAGTTGGGCACTGTGTAGACGTGGACATCAGAAACCGCGGGAAATGGACTTTCCTGCATTTGGCATCGCTTCGGGGATACTGCGACATTGGGCAGCAACTGCTTGACCGCGGCGGAGATGTGAAAGCCCGTACGATCAACGGCGCGACCCCACTGTACCTGGCAGCATACTATGGCCACCTCGAATTTACCCGAATGCTGCTCCGGCACAATCCAGACGTCAATGCGAATGACAATCTCGCCTGGACACCACTACACGCCGCGTTGATGCGCGGATATCACGACATCATGCGATTATTACTGGACCGAGGTGCGGATGTGGAGGCGCAGGTTCTCGACCACTCTACTCCGCTGCATATGGCCTCTGATCAACGGGACCCTGGGGCCGCGCAGTTGCTACTGGAATATGGGGCAAATGTCCATGTCCGGAAAGAAGGCCGGACCCCACTGCACATTGCGTCGCAGCGCGGATATCGCGAGGTCATGCGATTATTACTGGACCGGGGTGCGGATGTGAACACGCAAGATGCCAACGACTCGACTCCGCTGCATCTGGCATTTTACCGACTGCATTTCGAGGCAGCACAGGTGCTACTAGAGTATAGGGCAAATGTCCATGTTCAGGACAACAAGGGCCAAACACCACTACACCTTGCAATTCAATGCGGATGTCACGATGTCATGCGATTGTTACTGGAACGAGGTGCGGATGTGGACGCTCAGGATAATAATCACTCGACTCCGCTGCAACTGGCATTTTACGTATCACACCCCGAGCCCGCGAAGTTGCTACTACAGTTTGGGGCAAATGTCCATGTCCGGAACAATAGGGGCCAGACGCCACTACACCTTGCATCGCTGCGCGGATATCGCGACGTCATGCGCTTATTACTGGACCGAGGTGCGGATGTGGACGCGCAGGATAACAACCACTGGACTCCACTGCGACTGGCATTTCACCTATTGGACCCCGAGACCGCGGAGTTACTACTAAATCATGGGGCAAATGTCCATGTCAGATACAACGATGGTCAGACACCATTACACCTTGCATTGCAGTGCGGATATCGCGATATCATGCGATTATTACTGGTCCGAGGTGTGGATGTGGACGCTCAGGATAACGACCACTCGAGTCCGCTCAACTGTCATTTTACCAATGGAGACCCGATGCTGCGCAGTTGCTACTACAGTTTGGGGCAAATGTCCATGTCCGGGACAACAGAGGCCAAGAACCATTACACCTTGCGTCGCAGCGCGGATATTGCGACATCGTGTGATTATTGCTGGACCAAAGTGTGGATGTGGACGCTCAGGATAACAACCACTCGACTCCGCTGCAACTGGCACTTTACCATTCGAACCCCGAGGCCGCGCAGTTGCTAATAGATCATGGGGCAAATGTCCATGTCCGGGACGACAAGGGCCAAGTACCACTACACCTTCGTCGCAGCGTGGATATCACGACGTCATGCGATTAGTATTGGGCCGAAGTGCTGATGTGAACTCGCAGGATAACAATCACTCCACTCCGCTGCATCTGGCATCATACGGAGGCGAGCTCGAAGCCGCGCAGCTACTCTTCGACTTGGGCGCAAATGTCCAGCTCCGGGACAACAAGGGTCAGACACCACTGCACCTTGCGTCGCAGTGCGGACATCGCGACATCGTCCGATTATTGCTGGACCGAAGTGCGGATGTGGACGCTCAGGATAACAACGACTCGACTCCACTGCATCTGACACTTTACCATTCGAACTCCGAGGCCGCGCAGTTGCTAATAAGTCATGGGGCAAATATCCATGTCCGGGACGGCAGGGGCCAGACACCACTACACCTTGCGTCGCAGCGCGGATATCACGACGTCATACGTTTACTACTGGACCAAGGCGCGGATGTGGACACGCAGGATAACAATCACTCGACTGCGCTCCATCTGGCACTTTACCAATTGGATCCTGCCGTCCCGCAGCTGCTGCTCAATTGTGGCGCAAACGTCCATTTGCAGAACAAGAGGGGTCAGACACCACTACACCATGCATCATATTGCGGTTATCTGGATATCATGGGACTATTAGTGGTCCAAGGTGCGGATGTGGACGCGCAAGATAACGATCACTTGTCTCCGCTGCATCTGGCGTCATACGGAGGGAAGTTTGCAGCAGCGCAGCTACTGCTCGAGTGTGGTGCCAATATCCATGTGCAGAACAACAAAGGTCAGACACCACTACACCGTGCATCGTACTGCGGATTCCACGACATCATGCAATTATTACTGGACCGAGGTGCGGATGTCGGCGCGCAGGATAACGACGACTGGTCTCCGCTGCATCTGGCCCTGTACGGAGGGAAGCTCGAAACCGCGCAGCTGCTACTCCAGTGTGGCGCAAATGTCCATGTCCGGGACATCGAGGGCCAAACGCTACTACACCATGCGTTACAGTGGGGACATTACGACATCATGCAATTATTACTGGAGCATGGTGCAGACGTAGATGTATCAAGTAATCACCACTGGACTTCCCTGCACCTGGCATCATACGAAGGGAAGCTTGACGCCGTGCAGTTGCTGCTCCAGTATGGCGCAAATGCCAATGCACAGAATGAGGACGGCAAAACCCCATCCCAACTTGCGTCGCTGAGGGGCCATCAGGAGGTCGTGTCGTTGTTATCAGGCCATATCCAGAGTGAATCAAATCCACCACACATGGACAATTCGCAGAGCTCGTTCGACGCCTAGCCTATGTCTTACCCATAACTTTGTCCGTGGAAGAAAAGGTACATAATTCACCCTTACCTACTCACTGGTTGCTTATCCCGAGTCCTGTCAGAAAGCTAAATATGAGTGGGCAGATGCGACAATGGCAGCATATGATCCTGATGAAACAGTAGCTATTCGTGTAGTAACAACTTGGTCCAAGACGGCATAACATCTCTCTTGGGGAGACATGTCAGAATCCTGCTGCGCCTACACCCACGCCCACGTCATTTCTCACCGATATTCCGCAGAGGAAACCCTACCGTCGACCGATATACCTGCACCTTCGCCGCCGGCATCGGCAAGGTGACAGATGGCAGACCTACAGTTCGGCAAGCCCGATGTTTGGCAACCGTGGCAAGGACTTTGACTCCGCAAAGTGATATGTGGCTCTGGTTCCACCTGGTGTCTGCGTGATGAGTCATCTCGATGTAAAGTAGGCCGCCTAACTATTCTCAGGCTCTTCCCCATGGGCGGCGGAAAGTGAAAACGATGCGACCCATCCATCCGTTCGATCCACCTCGCTTCCCTTCAACGTTACTACTTTTGGTGTTAGTCTGGTTACTTCCCTCCTTGTGTGCTTTATCCTTAGTCATGGCGCCTTTCCGTCCCGCGTTCCACGTTGTTCTCTTCTCTGTGTTGTTACTCACTTCCTCAATGTGCACTCCTCATATTATATATTAACTATTTCTGGTGGCGTCCACCGCGCCTCTGATGGGTACTCTCGTAAACTAATGTCACCGCCTTGACAGCTGCCTTTGACTTGTGTGTTTATCGTAATTCCGCGTTTACCTTACCACGCACAGTCACTTTCCCTATAGACGTACCTTTCTCCCTCTTACACTTTTTTTTTGGCTGGTGCTGGTGCTACCACTGCGTTTGATCCGTTGTACGATACCCTCGGTTACCATACTATTTTATTATTGTCTTCATTTTAATTTGCCTCAATAGCCCCCGCTTTGTGTCTGTCTCCTCGGGTTTACGATGTGAATGACATATCGCCAATCAGCAAAGCCGATTTCCTACGTTTCAGTGCAGTATGGACAACTTTGGCACCAAGACGACAATTGAATTGTTGGTCTATTTTTTGAACAATCGACCCCAAAATGGCAATAGATGCTCGTTCGTTTTGACTACTGTAGGAAGAGACCCAGATGCGAGTCGGACTATTAGGTTGAACGGTGTCGAAATTTTTGACTTTCCAATGACTAGCCGTTTTAAGTGCGACTTTTTTTTAGCGCAAGATGTATTCATAATACGAAGACGCGCTCCGTCCCGTGCATTGATATGAGCGTATGGTGTAGAGTCGTTCCCGTCGCCTTGGCCTAAAGCAGGCCTGGGTCTCATCGATGAACCTCTTGAGGGCCAAGCCATCTGCCTTGGTGCCGAAGACGATGAAGGTGGAAGTGATGACTTCGCAACCAACGCACCAATCAAATCAACGCAACGTAGCGTGACCACCAAAGTTAAATCATCACTCCAAATATCGTTCCCGCACAACGCGCCTACATTTTTAAGAAGAAAAAAAAACAAAAAAACGATGATACAGTTCCCCCCAAAAGGAGTTCGCTATCGTGAACTACTTGGAGGAAAAAAAAAACCAAGCGCGGCGCGACAAGACGATACAAAAAACAAGCTATGGAGCGATCATTGGTAAGGGAACACACAATATGAAGATGGCAAGCAACTCGGTCGGCGGGAGGCGGATGATGCGGAGGCCACGGTCAATTTGGTGGTGACGTGAACACGTCTTCTATCGAAGCTGATGGTTCTGGTATGGCGGCGGGCACAGACGCAAGTTGCTGCTGCCGCTCCCTCTGCCGTCTCTGCTCTCCCACTTTCCAAATCACGTCCTTGAGCTCCTGCACGACGTCCCCCCGGGCCCCCACCGCTCTCCACCACCGGGACCGACCACCTGGTCCCCACCGTCGTGACCGTGAGAAATCGATAGTCCCAAACCAGGCAGCGCGTTCGCACGCCGGGCTTTGACCGCCGCGATCCGCTCCGCGCGGGATAATTTCGAGCGCGGACGAGGCCGTGGGCCATCCGCATCTGCGTCCGCGTCTGCCTCAAAGACCTGCTCGATTCCGGGGGGCGGAAGGCGCTCCAGCCCAACGACGAGCGCGCCCTCACGATCGTGGTGCACCTCCTGCTGTTCCTCCATTACCACCGCGTCTGTCGGCGAGGACGGCAGCGTGACAGGAGAGGGCAGGGGCGACCGTACGTGCGCCGGGTCCTTGTCCGAGTCTGAACTCTCCGCGTCCAGGCCGAGTGCGGGCACACTGTCCTCGTCCTCTTCGTCGTCGTCATCCTCCTCCGCGGGCGGTGGCCGCAGCAGCTCCAGCAACGGCTCGCGCCCACGCTCGCACTCGCGCAGGGCAAGACCCAGCTCGCGCCGGAGACGCTCATAGGCCTGGAGCGCAGGCGCCTCTTGCGGATTACTAGGACTCCGAGGGACGTCAGCGCCGCCATCGCGCAGAGACGCGACGCAGGATTCGAGGTGTGAACGCGCATCATTTAGCGCGTTCGTAAGCCCGTCGACGTGCGCTGCGAAGCGTGAGAGGTGGCTCGGCAGCGGCGCAAAGGATACCATGTGCGACGCCCTATGGACCCGCCTTCGCTGCTCCTGCTGGGATGAGGCTGGCATAGGAGGTTCTGAGGAGGTAGGCGAGTGTGGCGTCGGGGGAGTCGGATTCTCCGAGAGCAAACGCTCGCGCTCGCCCGCGTCGAGCGTCTCGATCAGAGGAGCAGTTGCGTTGGCGAGCGCGCTCGTTAGGAGTGCCATCACTGACCGTACATCCTCCCAGTAGCTCTCGGTCCATCTTTCGCTATCATCCAGACCATCTCCAGCCCCGAACCGCAACGCTAGCAGATGCGATGCGGTGTGGCGTCGCGCAGCCAGCGCACCATTGAGCGCGAGAGTCAGTGAGTATATAGAGAGTGGGTGCCGCGGCATCTGCATTGCCGTGAAACGTGAGGCAGGATATGAGGAGCGTGGGGAAGGTGAATTGGAAGACGAAGATCTGTTCGCCAGACGAGTTATGTGTGTGGAGTGTGGAGGTCGCGAGTTGATCGCAGCACCCTTGGGAGGTGGCGAAAGGGTAGAAGGAAGGAATGCACCGATTCCCCTGCTGCGCCTTTGACGCCGAAGTTCTAAAGCGGCGCTCGCAAATTGTCCCCGCTCTTCAGGTGGCACCGCAGCGTCAGAATCGCCCTCTTGCTCAGAGACAGTAGATGCACCCGAATGGCTGCCTCTCTCCTCCTCAACACCCTCCAGCGACATCCCTGGTAGTGGAGTGACTGGCGCGCTCATCGTCGCATCACTTGGTCGCAGGAGCAGCGCGGATACGTCCGACCTACGCCTCTCCCACCGCTTTAGGGACTGCCGCGTTGGGCTACCAGCCCTCGCAAGCGCGGCGTAGCTGTAATGCATGTTACCATTCCACGTCGAACGCTTTTCCGATAAGGGAGTTGAGACGCTCCGCGTATGAAGCGTCGCTGTGGTAGAACCAGAGCGGGTACGAAGTGGTGTGTGAGGTTTCATCGGCGAGGGCGGTGCATACATCCCGGACAGCTGAGCGAGTGCAGAAGGTGAGGCGAGTCCCGCAAGGACATGCCTGACGTTGTCGGACTGAGCTTGCGTGCTGTGGAGAGAAGAATGGAGGGCCACACGAAGGGGAGAGGAAGGCGACATAGAGGATGTCCTGAGAAAAGTGTTTAGTCCAAGGAAGAATGGTCGGATGGCTAGAACGTACGCGCTCTCTTCGAGTTCAAGAAGATTAATGGCTTCCTGTACGGTAGAGTCCCATAGGTGTGCCGCAGAAATAAGGTCATTAAGCACGCTCAATGTCTGCACGGTCTACGTTAGCATATGATAGAACGGAGATCAGGCGAGGCACCTACGGGGGTGATAAAACCGGATAGATATCCAGGATCGACGGTGTGGGATTCGACGTAATAAAGTACGGTTCCGAATAATATACACAGCAGGAGAGAACCAGAGGAGAGGAAAACTAGAGATAAGCAAACAAGGACTAGGGACCTTGTTGTGGGGGTGCGGTGAGTCGGAGGGTGAGCTGCCGGTGGCGAAGGTAGTGTCCTAGTGGTCAGGTCAGAATCATGAGAGGGGGAATCGTCAGGGTATGAACGTCGTCGAGTTGAAGAGGGTGCCGTAATAGAGGAAGAGAGAAGGGAGGATGATATGACATCGTATTTAAATCGCTCAGAGAACTCCTGAAGGGTCGAGCGCTGATTCTGTACGGATGTCACGATAATATTGAGGAACTGGAAAGTAAAGACATTTAGTATCATAGACAGTGGTATATCCACCATAGTCATTATGGGGAGAAAATGAGAGGAAAAGGAGGGTGAAGAGGTCCACAGAAATAATGAAGGTCTAATAAAGGCTCCGCGGCACGCTCACGCAAGTGTCACCGGACGGATGTGCTTACAGCAGGCCGATCTACCAACGGAACGCGCTTGATAAAACACGTGAAGCGATAGGCTCACCTCCGCAAGGCGTAATACGGGCGTTGGCAACCAAGACCACAGGTTGAGGTCAGCGTCCGGATCGTCTGCGTACTCTTCGGAGAAAGGATTTGAAAGGTCGGACATTGCGCCGGGTATGGGCTCGAAGACATCGCCTGATTCTGTGAAACGAGTAAGATTGTGATGTGAAAGTGGGATAGATATGTGAAGAACAAACGTCTAAGGTAATCCTGAAGGGGATGCTCGTTAAAGATAGGTTGGGCCATTGCGGGGTTGAACGAATATTATGATTACGAGGCTAGTTTTGTGGTGTCAAGAGGGTTGAGATAGCAATATATGTAAGTTATATCGGACACGAAAAAGGAGTGCGAGTGCGTTTTGAGGCGCTTGGTGCGGTCGAGGACGAGGGAAAGGTGGTCCAGGGCTACTGGCTTGGGACCCACGCGCCACTCGTGCTAACCTTAAGTTAGTCGTCCCGTCCCCGTCCCGCCGTGGTAACCACATGCACTAGGCCGTCACAACTTTTCTCAACCACCTCTGGTGACGTGCAACGCAGTACTTAACATAGACATCTGACATTCAACACAATAAACACAACGAGGTTCACGTAATGATCTTCCCTCTAGAGAGCTTCATCATCAGTTGCCATTGCCGAGGACGGGATCACGGACACCCGGCCTCGACTCCCGGCATCCGGTAGTTACTTACCAATCCGCCACCATATAACCACTCTTCCCCCCTACGCAGCCACTTCAACATCGCCCTCCCTGTCATGTCTACCCAGTCTACCCAGAATGTCCATCTACTCGTTCTCATTCATGGGATGTGGGGAAACCCATCACACCTCGCTTCTATGCACCGCATTATCGAGCAGTCGCATATCAAAGATTCCTCGAATGACCCGAACGAAGCGGGACTCCATGTCATGCTCCCGGAGACTAACCGGGATGAGAGTACCTATGACGGCATAGACTGGGGAGGTGAACGAGTGGCTACTGAAGTGACCAATCTATTTCTCGTCAGTTAACGACCCATTTAAGCGCCCTCCTACAGATCTTTCAAGAAGTTGAGAAATTAGAAAAGGAGGGCAAGAGAGTGACTCGGTTTTCGGTCACAGGATATAGCTTGGGGGGATTGCTCGCGCGTTATGTCGTCGGGTGTGTCTCGTCATTCTCCTCGTCCTTATTATCGGATGCTCATGTTCGAACTTGCGCTGTATCCAGCATCCTCTACCAGCGCGAGTTCTTCAATACTGTCGCTCCCATCAATTTCAATACCATAGCAACTCCTCACATCGGGCTTCCCCTCTATCCTTCACTTGTTTCAAGATTAGGTTCATTCATCGTGCCCAGATTTCTCAGTAGAACAGGAGAGCAGTTCTATGGTGTAGATAAATGGTCCAAGACTGGGAGAGCTCTGCTAGAAGTCATGGCAGATCCAGGCAAGAAACTTTGCCTTCATCTGTGCAGGCCAACTGATCACCCTCCTAGAGCGTGTGTTTTACCAAGGTCTCAAATTGTTCCCTCATATTCGAATCTATGCAAATGCGTTAGTTTTTTTCCCTCACTATTACCCTGGCGAACCAATCTATCGTGTACTATACAGTATTAATGACTTAACGGTGCCGTACATGACCGCACATGTGGATAGTGTGGACCCATTCATCAACCATATCACTAACGGCCTCGCAGTGTGTGTCTGCTCCCCTGATCCTCAGTCTGCATGCTGATTCTTCCTCTAGCGATTACGACGACACCTACTACCCGATCATAAAATCTTTTACTGTACCGGACACTCCACCACCCGAACGCGAAAGGACCCGCCCATTCTCGTGGGCGTGGTTTAAATCTTACAGACCACCTCTTCCCCCTCGCTTTCAGGCCCCCTTTCCATTTAATGTTGTACGTGTTCACCTGAGCATTCCCAAGACAACGCATTCAATTGGTCCATCTGCAGGCTTCACTTGTTCTCCTCCCAATTCTCTTTCCTACCTTTATCTGTCTTGCGATCATCAGGTTTTCTATCTCATCTTATCATTCCCGCTCGCGCATCAAACTCCTTGAGTCTGAGACCGGTTCCGCTACGCAGCGCCTTATTCACATCTTTGCGCAGCTCGAGCGAGAGGTGGAGGATATCGTTGATGATATAGTCGATGATCCAGCTAGCACCGCACTGTCACAGGAAAGCATGCAGACCTCGAAGAAGAGCCCGCGCATTACCCCTTCTCAGAGAAGGATGGTGGTTGCTCTGAACGCACTGCCACAGCTGAAGAAGGAACGCGCATACATCCCTGATGTGCGCAACTCACACGGGGCGATCATTGCGCGCGATATCAAGAACTTCGAGTTCCACAAGATCGGGGAGGGTGTATTAAGGCACTGGGCAGATGCGTTTGTCGTGTGAACGATCGCTCGATCAGAGCCGAGGACTGTCTCCTTTCTCATACATACAGTCCATCTATTTTTTATGACCAAGTATATTTGTACCTTTATACAGTATTAGATATACCTAGTTTTTTGTTCTGAATTTTTTGGTGCATTCTAAGGCTTCTATTTCGAAATTACGCTGAAACAGGCGATTTTCGCCTCTTCGTATTTTTAAAACCACCGAGTGCTTGTTTCTGATCATTTAAAAAATGGAAATGACATTCTGGTATACTATCTGACATGTCTGTAAATTGAGCTGAGGAGCGGATCAGTGGATCGGGCCCTAAAAATGATTTTGCACAAGTACAGTACAGTTGACCATCTCATAGTGCAAGACTTCATACTGCATAAATGTCACGTGTATAGCCTTTTATGGAACCAGCGTCAATTGGGGCGCAGAGAAATTCTCATACTACATAAGTTTCACTTATGCAGTATGAGATAGTCAACTAGATGCATTTTGCGGTCAGGGACGCGAAATCCAATGTCACGTGCATCCATGCAGCCACCCGGAAGTTCCTTCAATTCTCTCAGGCTACAGACACTACTACTATGACTAACCATCGTACCCGCTGACCACTTTTCTCCTCACGCTCTAGTTTCATATTTTGCAGGCTAGTTTAATGAGACGGAACACCACCGGAACTGTGTGCTTAGTAACCGCGACCACGGCCCCCTTGAATGCTGAAGTGTTCTAGGCTTGGAGTCTTCGCAAACTCTTGCTCAGGCCGGTGAGAAAGCAATGATCAGCTGGCCATTTCATCTCCGAATTACGCCGTCACTAAACGTTCTTCGAAACGCCAAGTTCGACCGCACTTTGACTGTGAGGTGTCCCATGACCAGATGGTAGCAATTTACCCATACCTTCGACCCATATACTTTTACTACGTGTTCAACTTCACATGAGAAATTTGTCTGCAGCGTATGGACTTGACGCACGTGGCTGACATTTAGATTTGCGAGAAGGGGAAGACACCGTGCGCGGCCTCCTTTTAGGATCGGATCCCTCGATCTGTGGCGCGGAGAGGTCAACTTTCTGTCTTCGCATTTGGAGATTCTCAGCGAACTCCGTCTTGGTGGCATGTTGCGCCATGGGAGCTCTTTTGGGGTTTCAATACCAATACCAGTAACATTGATCTAGGGGGATTCCAACGTATTGGCCCCGTACTGTGGGTTTGGGTCGCCGTGCAACCGAGAAGCAACCGAGAAGAATCGACAGTTTGCTAGGCGTGCTCTTCCCTGTGACCTAAAGTTCTGTCTTGGAATCGTGTCGTCCGCGGGCGCAAAAGGTGGTAAGTGTTCTTTTCGGTGCTGAGAACCATACTCGACATTCTTGAATCACCTGATATATCTCATTCATCGGTCGCCGAGCCCGCATAAGTGGTTAGAGGACTCGGACACAGAATTTGGCAGCACCCAAGGAGTCCGACTATGGTCATGACTCTGGACGAATCAGCGAAGGGCGTTTCCGGGTCCGATGTACCAACCAAGCCTGCCCGACACTACGATCTCCTGACCGTGGCACAATGGATGTACGAATGCTCAACCTTACAGATAGTGCATCGCTCTACTTTTTCCAAGATTCCGCCCGTCACGCCTTGCAAACGCCCCAAAGGAAGCTCCCATTAGAAGTGCTGTTGGCTCACATGAACGTTCAGCTATTCTATTCGTCTCGACATTTCCATTCGTTTTCTCGCGTCAAACGCAAAGGAAGACATCTTGCGCTCAAGGGGTCTGATTGTGATCATGACTTCGGGCCAATCAGCGAAGGGCATCGATGTATGGACGACACTGCGATCTTCTGACCATGGCTTAATGACGTACAAACGACGTTCGTCACTCTACACAGACACCCCAAAGGAAGCCCCCATGAGACGTGTCGGGTAAGGAAATTCCAATTCAATTCACTCTTTGAACATCATCCAGCGCCCGTCTGTTGTGGATAGATGAGTCACATGAACGTTTGGTGTGAGAAAACAAATGGAAATGTTGAGATAATTCTTGCATGGAGAGATCTACGAATGGAACAGCTGAACGTATAAAAAGGCACCTTACTTTTCACTTTTCTCTAGTGAGCCTCTTCTTCTTTCCGGCTGTATGTATTTTCTCCATCGCCTTCCACGTCCAGCTCACGATTGGACCCAGTGCACATTATCTGCACCTGAAACCACAGACGCACTTGTCATCCTTTTTTTCCCTACAGAATGACTTACACAATCACCGCTCGGGTCTACCAAACCAATACAAACGCCTTCTTCAACGTCGTCGAGAGGACGGTTTGGAAGTACGGCAACGGGGGGACATGGAGTGAAGTTGACGGAGCCTATGTGCTCACTATGGGCGGTAGTGGGACGTGTGGCTCCCTTCGTTTCGTGGCCGACACCGGCGAAAATTTCATTGCCACTCTGGGTGTTCACAACTATCTCCGATGAGGCGGCATTGTCACGAACCTTACCAACGAAGAGACTGGCGTCGTCATTACCCCGCAATACTACAGCGACGAACACCCTGACCGAGAGCGACAGAGGGAGAGGCAGTTGGCGAACTACAGCGTCGCCAATCTGAAGGGTCGCAATTTTGCGGTCAACTATACGGTGACCGAGGGCAATAACCTTAGGGTCAACATCGTCATTGGATGAAATACTGTAAGTCGACTCAGCCCATCATCCGTTCTCACCTTGATTTCCAACTGCGGATCTAGCTAGTATCTTCCCAGCAAATGTTTGAAGGGCGTTGTTCGATGCGTTGTGTCGTGGCCACATTTTATGTGTGGACGAAAGCTGTCGTGTATAACGTGGGAACAGTGTTGGTATGAGTTCCCAACGTAATTTGGGACGAGCAATTCTATGTCCTGATCGAGTACTGGAAGCCTGAAGCATGCATTTGAGCGAGGGTAGTACCTGCCCAGTCCCAACACCAAGGGAAAGGTACTTTATGAAGGAGAAAAAAAATGTTTATGGTACAGGGTACGTCTTGTATGCAGCATGTGGTGTAAGGTGGGGAGACTCGCGATGCCTGCAGCAGCGGCTCCTCCTCATCACTATGGTCAAATCCGAGCAGTACATTGCGCCAGTGACCTCGGTGTGCGAGGTTCTCACGTAGTAATCGCGATTTGTCTCAGGGTCACTTCGTGGACTTCCAAGAAGGATCACCCATGGAGTCGTCGACGAAGTCTGGGAGAAAATCATGCACATTGGACTTCGTGAAGATGATGCTTTTTATCCTGAGTGAGCGGGAAACCAGTCATCAACGACGAAAGCTCTGCGTATACTTCATTAACAGATGCTCTAAGGAGTAGAAGTCGGTTTTGTGTATCTCTGTAGTAGCGGACATAAACACACGCCCCTATCTATGGGCTTCGGGCGTGCGGCTGCTTGTTCAGGAGCTGAGATATTTGACGTCGCCAAGATGCGCAACGTCGGTGTCATTGGCCTCATCCTTCGGTTCTCTAATAAAACGGATGAATGAATATTCACGCAACAAGCCTGAGGTCGCACAGGCATTTCTCACTTCCTGTCGAACCTCCTCCGGGTCTAGAAAGAACGTTTCTCTCCCGACAAGGAGATAGTCACCCTGTGATATGTTCGTACTGCTGCCAGATAGTACACGAGATGATAGCCCTCAATGTTTGGGAGGGATCGGAGATCACTGAAGCTGAACGTCAGGTAGCGGTCACGGTTTCTCCGAGTCACGCCGCGCACATCTTCCACGTACGCCGGCCTAGTTGCGGATCTACGCTAGACGGAACACAATTATAATCACGTGATACCAATTCCTGGTATTTTTCCGGGACGTGACAGTCGCCACCTTAGACTCGGAACTTCACCTAGGCCAGTCAGCAGTAATACAGCAACTCCATCGCACCCCCAGTCTTCTGGATCTGGATCTGCTCTACTGACGAGCATCAGAAAAGACCTCGTGTTTCCTTTGAAGGTTGCGCTCTCAGCAGCGTGGCTGCATGCTTACCCATTCTATTGATTTGGCCGAGTTTCCTGATGGGAGAAGTTGCTCCCGGTGGCATACCACTCTCGGTCCACATTAGGTTGCCTTTCAAGAGAAATATTAGTCTTTTGTTCCGTTTGTGCTTTTGAACAAAAGTCATTGCCTGATGTTTGGCATGTAAAGCTGTGGTCGATGATAATTCGACGATAATACGATCGCCTCCAGCCATCCCTTGCCACTCCTCACCTCTGTCTCCCTCCGCGCTGCTCCCCACTGGGCCCTCCCTGCCCTCGCCATGAACACCACCGACGCGACATACGCTCACCGAGCCCCAGCTTGTCGCCCACATAACGGGACGGCTCCAGTTGACTGCGGAGGTAGCGCCGCGAATGCCAGTGAATCACGGCTCTCTCTTTGTCTTCATGGCATCGTCGCCTTTTGCTGGGCCGCGTCGCGCGGCGCGTTACAAAGGATGTTGTTCACCTACCTTCAGTCGACTGTAGTCCGTATCTGGCGCTCAGTCGTCATCCCGCGCGGCGGGCAGGGGTGCGCAGAACCCGCGATGAAGGAAGGAGCAGCTGAGGGTCCAGCGGCTTGGGGTTTGTCCGCGCCGACCACGTCCGCGAAGAAAGTTTCTTGGTCCTATCTACGAGGTGCGCACACGTTCTGCCACTCTCGGTCCCGGTGCGCGGTGATTCACCCAAGTCCGCTCATAGGAGTGTCCCTCGCCTTGAGCGAACTTTGCCAAGATTGTAGCTACGGGGGCGGCCGCATTCCCCTCTCTGCCATCCTCGACCTCAGTACGCATGACTCGAACTTTGTGCCTTGGTTAAGCGGTGTGGCTCACGCTGCGCAGTGAGACAGCACCAAAGCGCGTTCGTTCCACTCGGTCCGCATGTGGAGAAAGACGTCCCAAAGCGGCTCATCCAACTCGTAGGTCATTTCGATTCTCTCTTGGCGGTGTCCTCTTGACGTGTCAGCATTCCATAGGCCAACGAGAACGCCGTTTTTTTCGACCCATTTGAGAAATATGTTATCGTCCCCCAGGAGACCAGACAGAAGTGGGCATGCCCATTCGGTTCTGCTTGCCTTGGCTGATGCAACTCCTTCTTTCACCCCAGGTACGCCGAGCGACGCCAAGAACTGCTGGCAGAGGGTGTCAACCCCGCCGACCTGAGCGTTTTTGGTGCCGCATTGACACAACACCTCACCTCGAGCAAGAGGGTAACGAACACGGCTGTTGCCGTACGTCCCTCCCTAGCCACAAATCGAGCGCTGACACTTTGGCTGATCTACCATACGTAGAGTTACAAGGAACAGTTCTTGCTCGCGCAATGGAAGCAGAAGAGGAGCAAGTCCTGTGCCCTCACCCGCGAGGAATCGCTCATGTCGATCGCCGACGCTATTTGTCCCCCAAGTTTGAAGCCGGAAACCTCGGCGCCCGAAGGCAACGCCCGCGGCAATGGAATTTCGCGTCGTGGCCACTCGGTAGGAGTTTTTTCACAACACTTAGAAAATGACACCCCCCCAACCCTCCCACGCCGGGTAGATTGTGCTGGATATGGCTAAGATTATCGGTCATTGCGGCCGTGTTGAAGACACGAGGCAGGAAAACCAGCTGCGTCGTGGACACTCGGTGAGGTGGCATCGACCCGGTGGGACGCACTCAACCCCATTATGCTGACGTGTCCGTAATTTGTTTGCAGATGCTACCAGAGATATCGGCGATCATTTACCAAAGGGATGCGTTGGAAGTCGAGAACAGTCGCTTGCGTACCATAGTCGAGCAGGTCGACTAGTGCCGCCCCGTGTTGTCATCCCCGCGCAACGTTGGGACTCAAGCAAGTCAATGATCCTGGCTGTTGTTGGAATAGGGATTAGGTAGATACATGCTAGTGAAGGTGTAAAGGGATAGGAACGCTAATGCTACTGACCTCAGTCTTCAAGAGAAGGACTGAGGCACTACTTGGGGTGCAGTATCGTACTCGAAGAGCCCGTAACGAAGTAGGGCCCGAGCAAAGATAATATAATTTTAAACTGAGTTGAGACGCATACTTGATATCAAGAGAGAGAAAATTCTGCATTTGCAGAGATGTATGGAGTAAGTAAGCATACGTGGAAATACATGAAAGGTAATTTTCCTTGAATGACCATATGATTCGAGTCGTCCATCTCATTCCGTCCTGCCGGCCCGGCCATTGGCTGGCATGGCGCAGCGTGCTTGTGGTGTGTGGCTGCACCACGGTGCCACCACCTCCAACAGTTGTGTTTGTTACCGATACATAGCACACGGGATACACGAGATAAAGGTATGCTCTGCGGGACTTGTCACTTCCATTCCAGAACGTCAATTAGTTTCTTTACAAATCACAAGGATACGCCAGACAATAATTCGGGCTAGCTGGGGTTGCGGTGAATAAAGTTAACAGACTAATACAAAGCATATAATACGGCGAGTACAATGTGCGGGAAAGATTCGACAACATGTCCAATGTCAGGTTTAGTCCATGGGCTAGGCTACAAGTGGTGACATACACCCCTCTGCAGAAAGAAAAAGACAAAGTCTAAGGAGTAGTGATTAAGGGGTGTCCGAACCAGCGCAAAAGAGGACGGCGAGGGCTTTTGTCCATGAACGACGATGGGACTGGGAAAGAGCGCCCCGTCTCAGGCATGAGCAGAGGGGAGGAACATGCTCCGCCGGCGTGCAGCTGCGGCATTCAGGAGCACAAAGCCGTCGGGTAGGATGGAGGCGCGCTCTTCGCGACGCATCGTTCCGGTCAGACGTTTCCACGCGCGTATCAGACGACGTTCGACGCGCTTGACTGCAGAACGCGACTTTCTTTGCTGACTGCATTGGTGGGAAATTGATCAGCACGGGGAAACGCCTTCTCGGTTCCTGAGCTATAGACATACCGAGGCCACTGGTACTCGTCACGGTGGGTAGGGGTGACGGGTGGGAGGGATGCGTATGTGACAACTGGGCCAGCCATTGTGGGTTGGAGCAAGCAAAATCAGGGGGAAAAGAGGCAAGTGCGTAGGGGAAAGGAGAAGGGAGGGGGGTTGCTAAGCTCTCAACGGCAGCAGGGGTTATATATCGTCAGACCATAGTACTGCACAATTTGCGGTGGAGAAACGCACGGTACCGCTTGGCCATTGTGGGGTCCATTGTTATTCTTACGACTGCACTGTGTACGCTACACAAAGCGTGTGTAGTATAGCACCGACCGGGAATAGACAACAATCGAACCATGCCGCCCGGGCCGCGGCACTGGCAACCGCTTACTATACAACAACAACTTACAAGCTTATGTCCGTGCCTTCGGCACGGGTCGGTCACTACGGCCGTCTTCGCTCGCCGTAAGTTATTTACGGCCCGAACATCAGCTTGTACAACAATAACTTATTATGGTTCTCACTGGCAGGCTTCGCGTCCGAATCCGTACGGGTCTGTCGTACGTAGGGGACTCCACACGCTGAGAAGAGAAGCTACTCGCTTTCCGAGTACCGCGGGTCGAATCCAAGTGACGCACACGCCCCAAACGCCCAGAACTACCGTCACAGTGATACAAGCTATATCTGTGCTGATGTCACCAACGACTAAGAAACCCCTTCACGTGCACAGATAGGTACTACTGTGTGTCTAGCTGTCACCTTATCAGAAGAGTAAGCAAAACTCACCCAATGCGACACCACTTCTCTCGACACGTATTGTGACGAACAACCATTGACGCTCAATTGACCCAGCTGAACGAAGTTCACGCTTTGTTGCAGATCCGGCGCTGATGACTCGCACCCTTTTTCAAAGCGGTCAGAGAGCCTCGCCAACGTATCTTCTTCGTAGGGCTCGACCCACTGCCAAGAGCAATATTGTTTCTTTCCCCAGGTTTCCGATCAACGCAAGATACAATACGACGCCACTTCAGGTTGGGCTCTCGTGTTTCAGGGGAACGTGAGAGGTGCGAGGGAATGAGATACGCCCGCATTCGCTAGTGGCTACCGGCCGATCAAGCGCGCACACCATTTCGAAAGTCGTTAAGCCTGTTCTTCCGGTCCTGCACCACCGCATCACCAATACCTAGTATCAGACTCTTCCCCGTCCTTCGGCCAACGCCACTTCTGGTTGGTCTTGCGGCGGCTTTGCCGTATGGCGGGAGACGAGAGCCGTTGCGTTGCTCATCGACATTGCGTCAGGCCCGGGAGCCTAATTTCCGTGCTTGCTTTCATCATACCCGACGGATATGCTGTACTCACTCCTCCTCGAGCTCCAAGTCTACGGACCCTTATCCGGGTGCCAACCAGCACAACGCCACCTTACCACCTCACTCGGGCCTTTTTCAAAATCAGGGTTGCCCTGTGTTTTACCCACCCCCAATACCGAATTTGACAAAATGCTGAATGTCCAACCTTTTTTGTGATTGCCCGTCTTGCAAATGAACAAAAGTTTCTCCCACACCGTTCCTTACAAATACACGTGCACTTGTGAACTTACGAGAGTCGTTAGAGTGGGAGGCTTCCTACTAGGAAGCTATGCGACTTGTCACGATATATTCAACACTCTCACCGGTAGTACTGCTCAAACCGGTAGCAATGAGCGTTACCCTCGATGGATGGAGGGTGCCCCGAAGTTACGGTAAATTATGCCAGTGATCTCCCTCCTCACTGTAATCCCAACATCTCAAATCTAAATCTAAGTTGTTTCCCATCATATTTTCAACCGCCCCGTTAGATCAACCTCGTGCCTACGTGACCCGAGTTCGCATGGTCATCTCCGCTCCGCGGGAGAAGGCAGAAACCTCGCCATGGGCGCATGTTAACTCCTGAAGTATTAATGGTGTCGTTTCACGCTATCTAACCCTACATTTCCCTTTTCCTTGCCTGAACGTAATGCTTTGTTGCCGATCGTTGCCAAGGGGTACGTGTGCGTAGTAGTACTAGATACTGTAGTTGTTGTTTACGCTGGGTTGTTCTTGAACAATGATCCAATCATCAAATCACACAAATTTTCCCGATACCCATACATTTGCCCAATCTACATCCCTCTTCATCGCCTCCCACTTTATCCTTCGCAACAACGCAACAAGGCGCATCAACAGCGCCAACGATGGTCTCAATGATCTCTCGCAACCCCGACGCGACTGGAGCAGAATCAACTGATTCTGATATTCGAATGGCGTATCGAAGCATTACCCAGCACGGTTCCCTTGACTGGTCCGTCCTCGTCTTTCATCCCTGGTCGTTCCCAATAACCCACCACATCCAATAGGCTTCTTCTTTCCTACGGAAAGGTTGGCCTTTTCATACCTCCCTAGACTGCCAGGCCAAAGCTGACCATTCATCGGACTGTGTGTGTCTGTAGTGGTCTCCAGGATTGAAACTCTTTGCAGCTGGTTCCCAAGGCGTACCCGAACTCAAGCAGTACATCTCGGAATCAGAGCAGTCTGTATTCTTCGCTTTCTGCCGCCTATCTATCAATGGCGATAGCTGCTTTGCTACCATCACCTACGTTCCAGATGGCACGTCTGGTCTACGTAAAGGTACGGATCTGCCTCATTTAAGCCACAGTTGCTCTGTCCTGGACGTTGTTTTTGACTACTGGATAGCACGTACAACGATGGCCTCGCGCACTGTCCAATCCTGGTTCAAGGTCTGTCTCCCCCATCACTGTACCAGCCGCGCGCCACACTCACCTCCGCGCGCAGGGTCCACAAGCGACTTTGACAGTCTCACGCCTCGAGGATCTCACCATCAGCGCGATCCTCGACGCGATGCCCACCCCACCCTCCAGCTTTCCCCCCGCTGAACCTATCCCGATAGCCCGCGCCTCGTCCGAGGCTCAAGGCCGAGAAAAGGCGCTCCCCCACGCGCCTGCCCCCATCGTCCGCACAGCCTCTGAGCCCCCCACGTACCTCACCCCGCGCCGCCCTCCAAACTTTGGGGATCCACAGACGCGCTCAGAGCAGCGCGAAGCCGCGCGGCGGGCCGCCGAGGCAGAGGAGCGTGCCGCTCGGCGCGAGGAGGCTGCGCGGCAGGCACGGATCAAGTTGCGGCGCGAGCGGGAAGCGCAGCAGGCGGAGGAGGCGGAGCGCATGCGGCGGGAACAGGTGGAGCGGGATCTGGCGCGCAAGGCGGCGGCACGGATGGCGCGGGAGGATGAGGAGCGCGCGGAGGAGGAGAGGCGCGCGCGCGAGCGGGAGGAGCGCCGCCGGCGGGACGCGGTGAAGCGCGCGGAGTTGACGCGCAAGCTTGAGGAGTGGCGGATTGGGGAGGTACGCCGGCTCGAGGAGGTCGCCAAGGCGGAGGACGAGCTGAGGCGCAAGGCGGTGGAGCGGAGAGGGGCTGCTCGTGTGGCGGCTGCGAAGAGACGCCGGGATAGCCATCTCCCTGAGGGTAGCGTGATCTTGAGCGGGTGGGTCACAGTGCAGACTCCTGGATCGATCGCGTGGCGGAGGCGGTACTTCCAGTTGACTGATACTGTGCTGAGGTTTTACAATCGGGACAAGGTGAGTTGCGTTGTTGACTGGCTCAAACGCTCAGCATCTTATGAGGGTACAGGACGTCGCCGGTGTCCCTGTGGATGTCATTGTACTTAAAAGCACAGGCCCCTTGGTTAAAGAGTGGTACGAAGGATTCGAGGAACTCCGCTCAATCCCTCATTCATTTGCACTTGTTCTTTCTAATGGTAATGGCGAGCCTTCTGTCATGTTGTTTTCCGACACTGCTCCAGAGAAGGTCCGGTGGTCCATATATACATTTCTGTGAGCATCGCTGACACGCTAGCTTTTTAGGATTTGCTATCAGGCCTTCTAATGACAACTCCATGACCGTATGACCTCATGATTTGAGTTTGGGTGATTTCTTGCCGGTGATGCGTGTGTGTGTGTGTGTGTGTGTACGACTACCTTTACGACCGCATGTTGTCTCCCAATACCCTATACTTGGGCCAAGTATCTACACCGTGTGCCTTTCCCTTGTAGAATCTATTACCATTTTAGAATGCAATGGAATTTAGTCCAGGATACAACACTTGACCGAAAAGTCACAAAGGCACCTAGGCGGAGCGGAGATTGCGGTGCACGCCTGTGATTTTCACATCCTTTTGCGTAGGCGCGTCGACTCGACCATCCGCACGGCCACGCATCTCGATCCTTTCAACACGCTAACGCAAAAATGTCGTTCGGAGGCCAGACTCCTGTATTCGTGATGAGTAATGTCGATAACACCTGTGCGAATTTCTAGCAGTGCTCACTCTGTAACGTCCAGATGCTGCACCTGAGCGGCAAACTGGGCGGAAGGCTCAGATATCGAACATCACGGCTGCAAAAGTACGTTTTTTCGAGTACTCCCGTCCAGAGTGTGTTGAAAGCCGTATCGTAAAACCAGACCGTCGCAGATGTCATTCGAACATGTCTAGGTCCCAAATCCATGTTAAAAATGATCCTCGATCCTATGGGAGGCATTATGTGTGTGCTAGCCATTCGGCCTTTGTCCCGAGACCTTCTAATATCCCTACTCCTCAGTCTTACAAATGATGGGAATGCGATTCTTCGCGAGATTGACGTCGCTCACCCTGCGGCAAAAAATATGATCGAGCTCAGCCGGACACAGGACGAGGAGTGCGGGGATGGCACGACTAGCGTGATCGTACTGGGTACGTCGTCTGTCCGCTCCTGTAAGCTCTGGGATGACGTCCTCCCCCGCATTAGCCGGCGAGATTCTCGCACAGTCCCTCTCGCAACTCGAGCGCGACATCCATCCGGTGGTCATCATCTCGGCCTACAACAAGGCGCTCCAGACCGCTCTCGAGATCGTCTCCCGGATCTCCGTCCCGATCGACACGAACGACGACGCGCAGATGCTCGCGCTCATCAAGAGCTCGATTGGCACAAAGTTTGTCATCCGCTGGGCCGACCTTATGTGCCGCCTCGCGCTCGAGGCCGTTCGTACCGTCTCGGCCGACGACGCGGGCGTGCGGACGGTCGACATCAAGCGCTATGCTCGCGTAGAGAAAGTCCCAGGAGGAGAGATCGAGGACTGTCGAGTTCTGTCTGGCGTCATGCTAAACAAGGACATCGTGCATCCGCAGATGCGTCGCCGCATACACAACCCGCGCATAGTGCTGCTCGACTGTCCTCTCGAGTATAAAAAGGGCGAGAGCCAGACGAATATCGAGATCTCGAAGGAGGCCGACTTTGCGCGCCTTAACCAAATCGAGGAGGAGCAAGTCAAAGCGATGGTCGACCGCATCCTCGAGTTCAGTCCTGACGTTATCATCACAGAAAAGGGCATTTCAGGTCCGCCATTCGTATCTGCAGAATCGATCGTACATAATTCTGAGTATCTCCATGTTGCCAGATTACGCTCAGTACTTCTTCGCCAAAGCGAACGTCTCTGCGCTCCGGCGCGTACGTAAGTCAGATAACAATCGCATCGCGCGCGCAGTGGGCGCGACGATCGTAAATCGTGTAGAAGATCTACGAGAGTCAGACATCGGAACCCGTTGCGGCCTATTCAACATCGAGAAGATCGGTGACGAGTGAATACTTTTTTTTTTCTCACCACCGCCCAACCCGAACGCACCACTCACCGCCCTCCTTCCTTCCTTCAAGGTACTTTACCTTCCTGACCGAATGTACGACCCCAAAAGCGTGCACCATCCTCCTCCGCGGGCCATCCAAAGACATCCTGAACGAGATCGACCGCAACCTGGCCGACGCGATGTCCGTCGCGCGCAACGTCGTGTTCAACCCGACGCTCGTCCCGGGCGGCGGCGCGGTCGAGATGGCCGTCTCCGTCGGCTTGCACGCGCGCGCTCGGGCGGTGACGGGCGTCGAGGCTGGCCCGTTCCGCGCCGTCGCGGACGCGCTCGAGGTCATCCCGCGCACGCTTGTGCAGAATGCGGGCGGGAACGCTATCCGGGCCCTCACGGCGCTTCGCGTGCGTCTCTTCTTCGTTCCTTCCCTCCTTCCCTTTTTTTGACGATGTTTTCCAACCCAAACCCCTGTCGTCTGCGGCTTTTTTTCTGATAGGCAAAACATTCGGGCGGAGAGCATTCGTGGGGTATCGATGGCGAGACGGGCGAGATCGTGGACATGAAGACGTACAAGCTCTACGAGTCTGCCAGCGTCAAGGTTCGTTCGATCCCCCCCTCCCGCGCTACGCATACCAACCCTGACATGATACCCGAATGTTCTCACCATCCCATCTGCAGATCCAAACTTTCAAAACCGCCATTGAGGTGCCTTTTTTAACGCTTCGTTCCTTTTTGTTATCCTATTGCTGACTTATTGCCTTTCTTTTCTCTGTTGCAGGCCTCGCGCGTCCTGTTGCGTGTGGACGACGTCGTCCAGGCGACAAGAAAGGAACGCCGGCAGGAGCAGGGCGCGCCTCCAGAGGAGCCTGTGCAAGACTGATTACATTCCGGTTGACAGTGATCTTTCATGTCGAGCTTCTCTAGCAGTAACCAATTGTAGCATGATTTTTTCTTCATCATACTTCCCGAAGCAGCAAGGCTCCTCAGGGACTCCATATCAAAACCCGTGGAGGATTTCCAAGGACTTGGTGAGAACACGTGTAGATGACACCAAGGATAAATCGGGTTTGAGACGAACACAACCGCACTCTTTGAAGCGCATGCCAAATTAATTAATGCGGATTGCAGGGGTATAGGTATATAAGGGCGACACATTGCAGCGCTCGTCCGTCTAGTGGATGAAGGAAACGAAAAGGTATGGCGTGATGATCAATTAAACTACCACCAGCGGATCTCCGTCCATAGCAGGGGTGCAAACACCACGATTGCCGTCCAGAACTGCCCACACGACAAAAGTCAAAATCAGCGGTCAAATGGGACGAAATAATAAGCACGCACAGTCTGTACTGCGGTGACGCATAGAGCCGGGTATTCTGCAGGCGTGGGCCGGGCGAGCTTGGGTTTAACCCTTCCCTGGGCGTGCACGTATCGTGGATGTGCGAGGAGCACCCAGATGGAGTATACTGCCACGGAAAAGAAATGGATGAAGAGTAGGACGGGGTCTGGTGCGAGACTGGCCATGACGTCACGTGAGGACTTAGCCGTCCAAAAGGTGGATTGGATGAAGACTCACCCAGCGAGCAACGAGACTGGACCTCGGATACACTCACCACCGCGTTCAAAGTACTTGAAGCATCCGGTTCGCAGAACGGCGAGGGATTCGTCTGTGGTGGCGGCATGTAAGCATCAGCTTCTCTGTGTATGTGTCCCACGCGACGCACCGTCGGCGCTAAAGAGGTCGTACAGCGCAACGCTCAAGATGTTAATCGTCGATGCGAGGGGTTTGCGCGCCCAGTGCCACCGGTGGAGCACGTCCGTGAGCGCGTGCCAGTCGGCCAGGTCAGGCTCGGCCGCAATCATCGGCGCGAGCAGGACGACGTCCGAGAGCGCGACGGTCATGCCGCCGCCAGTGAGCGGGTGGCGCATATTCCACGCGTCGCCAAGGAGGATGACGCCCTCCTTGGTGTGCGGCCCACCTTGCTCAACGGGTGGGAGGAACGAATTGGGCATTCGCCGGAGACGGTCTTTAGATAACGCGCTGTGGATGGCTGCGTGGAGCGATGCGGGGAGTTGCGGGACGACGTTCGTGAGGATATGGTTCTAGAGGAGGAACCAAGTTAAGCCAAGCACACACAGTCCCGCTCTCTCTCTGACCTTGAGATCTGACGGGACCGGGTTCTTGACATCGATGAGGATACGGGTATCGTGTTCCCCGATCTGGTATATGAGTACGGGACCGTGACCCTTTATAAGAGCAACAGTTCCATGCTGCGGGATCGGAAGGGTAACATCCTCAAGAATGGCCCCGACAAAATGGCCGCGCACAGCGGGCTTGTTCGTCAGCGCGTTGTTGTTGCACGCCATGACAGCAGTGCGAAAGTTGGAGAAGCAGCCGTCAGCGATGACGACCAGGTCCGCGTAAAACGCTTCCTTGTCGTGCGCCGCGCCGTCTCGGCGCGCCTGTACGCCAACTACGCGTCGGGTGAGCGGGCACTCGATCAGGTCCGTCACCGTCGCCTCCAGGACGTCGACCCCAGGCGCGGCCCTGGCGCACGCGCGGAGGTTCTGGATGAATCGGCCATGGTGGAAGGAGCGGCCCTGGGCGCGGGAGGGGTACGGGATGTGCACGGTCTGGCCCGCATCCAGGACTGCGTAGCCATGCACGGGAATGGCGTCGATCCCGTCGAGGGCGGCGGCAATGCCGAGAGAACGCAGGGCTGCGACGCCGCCCGGTTGGAGGAGCTCGCCGACGATGCGGTCTGGTTCTGATAGTGAACGCTCGAGGAGCGCGATGCGGAGGGGCGCGGCGCGAGATGTAGTGGCTGCAGTGGAGAGCGCATGTGCGAGAGCTGAGCCAGCAATGCCTGCGCCAACGATGATGATGTCGTACGATGAGTGGGTATTTGAGGACATCTAGTGCGGGCTCTATCTCTCCTTTACTTTTGCTGGCGGTCTTGAGAAATAAAGGTCGGGTGCTCGAACTCACAACAAAATCGCCTCACTTTTCTATTTTTCCCGCTTTTGGTAATTGGCCGCGTCCGAAAAAAAGACGCGTCGATAAAATAAGCGCGGGTACATTCATGACACTACAGTAAGTATTGTACTGTACTGTACTGTACTGTACTGTACTGTACTGTACTGTACTGTACTGTACTGTACTGTACTGTACATGGTAAGCCGCCAAGGGTTCCTACTCTGCGAGTACATGCCGTTTGGCACTCACCCCATCATGCGATATAAGGGATTGCAACAACATCCCACCTCTAAATTGCATCGGCGACCCGGATGACATCCTTGCTTCTGTCCGAGTACAAGGCGGGAAGGCGCGTCTTTTCTTCAACCCAGTCTCTCTCCTCTGACCTGACGACGCGGCACTGCAGATTCTCGCAGAGACTTACCAAGCGATGTCCTCATATCGCGTTTGCACTGCCCATGGTGTTACGCAGCTTACTGAAGGGCTTGCGTCGAGACTCCGAGGACTTTTAGAGGGCGTGCGCGCGAGGAGGGTAGGAGAGCGAACGCATAGCGCATAGCATACACCCAGAGGCAAAAGAGTTCGACGCAATCTCTTAGTCATAAATCGCTCTATTACAACGCATCCCGAAGTTTGCGGTGGGTGAAATCCACCTTGCCCAATGTTGCTCACTTGCTTCGACTTGCACCTGCTGATGTCACGATAACCTAGACCCAGCAGAACGTGCTATATCCTGTGTCCATTTCTCTTGTCCTTCGTTGTACGCCAGGGTACCCAACATAATTACTGTCCCGCATCACTGGGGGTGCGTCGATGGCACATCCCGCTGTACAGACAGCAACTGGGGCGTAAGCCTCCACCCCATGCCCAGTCACTGGCAGCAAACACATCGAGGAAGGAATATAGCGTAGATTGCCATGAAAAGAAATCCAAAGTATATCAAGCATACAGATGGCATGTAAATCAGATGAATAAAGTATGGATAGAACATTGCAAGGCGTTGGCAAGAGGTCGTTAAGTCGTAAGTACGGGTGGCACCATCTCGTTCCATCGTACCGGGCGTAAGGATACACCACAGAATACAGTCGGCATTAAAAAAATAGGGCCAAAGAGGCCAGGTGGCGTTGGTGGTGGAAGGTTCAGTTCGCTCGGCGGTGGCGTGAATTGAAGGTCAGGGTGCCAGTGCGCTGTTTGCAACTTAGTTTGTAGATTTACTTTTCCAGGTAGCCCACGAGCCGGCGGCCTGCGCACGGTCAGGCGCCATCTCCAGTAGTGGCCCTGGTGCACCTGGTGTGCCTGGTGTGCCTGGTGGCCATGGTGGCCATAGAGTGGCCATGATGGGCATGGTGGGCATGGTAGGCAAGGCAATCATGGTGGGCATGGTAGGTATGGTGAGCATGGTGGGCCTGATGGGCCTTCGTGGGCCTGGCGGTGGTAATGGCTCGATGATGGGTCCTACTGGCTGGGCTTGAGGCTTCCTACGAGCACGCCTGAATCCGCCTCTCGGTGGTTTCCTAGTCATTTCAATTCGACCAGCATCAGTTGGCTGAACGACAGTAGGCGTCTATCGAATGAGTCAATCTACTGTTAATCACTTGGAACAAAGCAACTCCATACCTTGCGGTCCTGAATGATCAACGCAAACCGGGAATCCAATGCCAGTTTCATCTGTTGGGTGATCAGAGAAATGCACTTGCATAAAACCGGGGGGATTGAGAGATTTAGAACTGACCTGGAAAGTTTGAAGTATATGCGACAGCTTGCTATCGTATTGTTTTATTTTCCGGAGCATATCCGTGCGTAGAAGAATCCTCCTTATTCCTCTTATCTTTATGCACTCTCGGAGCGTGTTCTCAATCTCATGGAGGTCACTTGGCTCATATAAGACTGCGGAGAAAACAAAATAAAAGTGCTGCAAGACACACCTGCGAAGGGTCTCCAAGATTTCCCGAAGACCTATGGGAAGGTCTTCTTTTCTCAAGCCATGGGTTCGGCACGACTCTCCGACATCAACAACGATGCTCGAGACACTGTCTAGCTTATCCATCAAGTTTCCCCATTCAACCTTGCATTGTTTCACTTCCTGTTATACGTCTATCAGTATAAACGATCCCAGAAGCGCACTAGGACGCTTACATCTCTCATCGTGAGTGTTTGAAGGAGGAGGCCCGCGATCGGGGAGATATAGGGAACCTTAGCCACCAAGGCACTCCCATCTTTCAGAGCGGCAAGAGACATCTGAATGGCGTTCATCGCGAAATCACCGCGTCTGTTAATCTGCTCCGATGAGACAGGGTTGAGGCTCCCAGATAGAAGAGAGACGGCGCGACTAGAGACAAATTCATTGGGAGCAGAGTTTTTACGACGATACTCACAAGCTTTCTGGCGCCCTGTGACTGATGCTAAGACACTGCTTCGATGCTACACTGCCTCGATGCTAGGACTCTGCCCCGGTGCTAGGACACTGCATCGGCAGTCCGGGAGGCCGCACTGGCCCACGACAGGTACTGGCAGGAACAGGCAGGAGCAGAAAAACCAGTTCAGGATTGTCATACCATCCGAGTCCACCATCAGAGACCATGACAGCCAATATCGCTGACGTTATCATTCGTTGGGCGATTTGCCCAACGTTGTCAACTCACAACAGTTCCACCGTGACCGACAAACTATCAGGCCATCCCATCTTCCATACTCATGCCGATCTTCTCAGACCCGCATACTGTCTCATCTATGGCCCCTCCCACCTCTTCGACATCTCCAACTGGACATGGCTCGACCACTGGCACTACTGGATGCACGACTCAGCCGGGGTCTCCTCCCGCACACACGCGACACGCCGATAAGTGCACGGCGCCCTTCTCGCAGGACCTCCAGACCGCCCTCTGGATTTTCTGGTTTTCAAATGCCGACCGCGTCGCGGCGATGCGGCGCATACCCTGTCCGCTCGTCCAAAACGTGACCCGACAGCTCACTTGCCTCATTCTCTGGTGGTTCGTCCGCGCTGCGCAGCTCCTCGTCCCCATATGCGTCGCGACCGCTCCGTCTCGTCTCGCTGACGACGATATGATCTCACAAAAAAACGCAGGGTCGCACTTGACACCTGGCAGTACTTCCTCCACTGTGTGATGCACCTCTCCGAGCGCTTCCACTTGGTCCACTACCGGCTCTACGCGCGCCATACGCGTTGGGGCCCTGTACTACCGCCCAGTGTGGGGCTGAATGTTCGACTCGCTTTGCGCCGTGCTCGCTAAAGCCGTCGTGTAGCTCCCAGTCCGACAGGCGATGCCCTTCTCCGCTCTCTCCACCACCCGCAAGACGGTCTACGACTACTGCGGGTATCACCCCCCGTTCAACCAGCTCCGGATGCTCGGCGGCAGTACGGTCGACTACTATGACATCTACCACTAGGTTATCAGCGTCGGGTCCAATTTCTTCCCTGGATTGTGTGAGGACATGCTCATCCCACAGTGTGCAGGAGAAGGAGAGACCCACCCGGAGAGCTACAAGACTGGTCCTCGGATTCACCTGCCGCGGCACTCAGAGCACTTGAGGCACCTGGTTCGCAGAATGGAGAGGGAGCTGTTGCAAGATGACGCTAACGACGATGATCGCGCCAGGAGCGGTTTGCGTGCCCAGTGCCATCGGTGAAACACCTCTATGAGCACGTGCCAGTCGGTGAGATCCGACTCGGCTGCATCATCAGCGCGAGGAGGACCACGTTGGAGAGGGCGACGGTCGCGCCCCCACCGGTGAGCAGATGGCGCGCATCTTCCATGCATCGCCGACGCCCACCATGGTATGCAGCCTGCCTTGTTACAGGAGGGAGAAACGAGTCGGGCATGCACCAGAGATAGTTAACGCGCTGTATGGGTGCGTGGAGTTGTGAGAGGAGCTGGGGGACAATGTTCATGAGGATATGATTCTAGAGAAGAACCAAGTTAAGCGAAACATATATGCATGTCTCTTCTCACACGCCTCGAGATCTGACGGGACCGAGTTCGTAGTAACGATGAGGATGTGGGTATCGATTCCTCGATCTGCTATGAGCACGGGACTGAGCCCCGATGAGCGCGACGACACCATACTGCGTGATGGGAAACGTGACGTCTTCAGGGATAGTCCTGACGGAAATGGCTATGCACGGCTGGTTTTGTTCAGCGCGTTGTTAGCCCCCACAACTGCGTTGCGAAATTCCGAGAAGCTGCCATCAGCAATGATGACCATGTCTGCATAGAAGGCTTCCTTGTTGTTATCCGTCCCGCAGTCCCGGCGCGCCTGTACGTTGACCACCCCCCCCGTGAGTGGGCACTCGATCAGGTCCGTCACCGTCGCCTCCAGGACGTCGACGCTAAGCGCGACCCTGGTGCACCCGCGGAGGTTCTGCACGAAGTGGTCATGGTGGGAAGGGCGACCCCGACCCTCCTTGTGAGATGGGTACAGTATGTGCACGGTCTGCCCTGCGCATCTAGGACCGCGCAGCTAGCTCTCCATGAGAATGCCTTCGATGCCGTCAGTCGAGACACGTGCCAGGGCCTAGAAAGCGCGGCGTATCGACGCCGCCCGGTTCTCAGTGGGATGTGACTTGCCTTGGTAGGTGTCGATGAATCGAGCGATTGGACTGTCCGGCTCCTTGAACACAACTTGTGCCTTCACAAGTGTATGTCCGAACTGACCGCATTTAACAGACATTTGGCCTATTTAACATCTATCAAGGCATCTAGCAGACCCAGCTGTGCCGCATGCGTGCTGATCTATCCCCGTACGTATTCTCGAACCTTCGGGCTCAGCCAGGAAGGATCAGCTTAACGTACTGTCAGTTTGATCCAGAATACCGTAGGGTCGATGGGAAGAGTAAGATGACCGCCTTGACTGGCCTGGGCCCGGGACGATGTTTGAGAAGTTGACAACCCAGTCAGCTGGTGCAGCTCTGAACTTAGATCCGATGCATCGCATCAGTGCATAGATACATCGTTGTCGAGGCCGTAGATGTCGACGAATTCAGCGTGAGACTTGACTGGACCGACTTGTTGCTCCCACGGCATTGAGTGGCGCGTCGAGCGTTGAGACGGCTATCAATACAGCCATCATTGAATAGCTGGACATCTGACGACACAAATCCGAGTCGCAGATCTGCGACTTCCGAGTCATAATCTAGTCACACACGTTTCCGCAAAACATGAGCTATGCCCAGCATAATGATGGCACAACCGCATGTCAACCCCAGCGTCCTAGATTTCCCGTGCGCCCCAATTTGGCCCCAATACCCACGCTGCTAGTTCTATGTGCAGGAGCCAGTGTCCCTAACAAGCCACGACCAACAATGTTGACCTACACTAGTTACTTCTGTAAATACCCATTATTTTCACATCACATCGGCCTCGCCGTGACTCGGGCTTCTACTTTGCAATTCATGGCTCTCTGGCCCCTAAGAAAATGGGCAGCGCACCCTCCTTGCTGCCCAATGAGACTGATAGTGCACAGAAGAAAACACCTGATGTATTTGCACTCTGTACTGGGCTACATGCTTGAATATTCAATTATATAAAAACAAGTAACTAGATACACGCTCAATGTAGGCGCGGGTGCATGATCGTTCCACTGTGCAGTGGCTGTAATTTTCTGGGATGGGGTGGCACCTTGCGTGCTGTAAGATTTGTAAGTTACAAGCTTTGCGTGACCTGTCACTGGTGGTTAGAAGCGGGGCAGTGTACTAGTGGCGTCCACCGCTCCGTTTCTAAAAAAAGAACAGCAATCCGGGGCGGAATGAGAATGTTGCACGATGTATCTGAGCAGCTCAACACCATGTCCGAGAAATGTCTGTTGTAAATTTGTCTCCTGAGGCATCAACCTAGCGCAGACATCAGCACACGACCACTCAAGAAATATCATGGGGAAGCGCGTACGCCATCATTTCGATTCGACCAGCATCAGTTGGCTCAACGATGGTAGTCGTCCATCGAATGAGTTAATCTACTGTCAATCACTTGGAACAAAGCAACTCCATACCTTGCGGTCCTGAATAATCAACGCAAACCGGGAATCCAATTTCACCTGTTGGGCGATCAGAGAAATGCACTTGTATAAAACCGGGGGGATTGAGAGATTTAGAACTGACCTGGAAAGTTTGAAGTATATGCGACAGCTTGCTATCGTATTATTTTATTTTCCGGAGCATATCCGTGCGCAGAAGAATCCTCCTTATCCTCTTTATCTTTCTGCACTCTCGGAGCGTGCTCTCAATCTCATGGAGGTCAATTGGCTCATATAAGACTGCGGAGAAAACAAAATAAAAGTGCTGCGAGACACCTGCGAAGGGTCTTCATGACTGCCCGAAGACCTGTGGGAAGGTCTTCTCCTCTCAAGTCATGGGTGCGGCACAACTCACCAACATCAACAACGATACTCGAGATGCTGGCTAGCTTATCCATCAAGTTTCCCCATTCGACCTTGCATTGTTTCACCTCCTGTTATACGTCTATCAGTATAAGTATAAACAATCCCGGAAGCGCACTAGGACGCTTACATCTCTGGAAGGAGCGGCCCTCGGCGCGGGAGGGGTACGGGATGTGCACGATCTGGCCCGCATCCAGGACTGCGTAGCCATGCACGGGAATGGCGTCGATCCCGTCGAGGGCGGCGGCAATGCCGAGAGAACGCAGGGCTGCGACGCCGCCCGGTTGGAGGAGCTCGCCGACGATGCGGTCTGGTTCTGATAGTGAACGCTCGAGGAGCGCGATGCGGAGGGGCGTGGCGCGAGATGTAGAGGCTACGATGGAGAGCGCATGCAGTGTGCGAGAGCTGAGCCAGCAATGCCTGCGCCAACGATGATGATGTCGTACGATGAGTGGGTATTTGAGGACATCTAGTGCGGGCTCTATCTCTCCTTTACTTTTGCTGGCGGTCTTGAGAAATAAAGGTCGGGTGCTCGAACTCACAACAAAATCGCCTCACTTTTCTATTTTTCCCGCTTTTGGTAATTGGCCGCGTCCGAAAAAAAGACGCGTTGATAAAATAAGCATGGGTACATTCATGACACTACAGTAAGTATTGTACTGTACTGTACTGTACTGTACTGTACAGTACAGTACCCTGACAAAAGTTTTGACCAGTCACATGATTGAATTTGGCTGAGGTTCCATGAAGTTGAGGCTATATCTGAACCAATACCCCACCTAAAATGCCAAAAATATTTGAGAGCCATAATGCCAGTCCTGTGATCAGATCCTTCACTTGCATCAAGTCTGCAGTTGGGCTAACTCACCCACAAACTGCTAATCTTGTGGGCTAGTGTTGTGGCAGCTTGAGCCAATGTCTTTGCTATCTTGGGAAATAAGATAGCTAAAAGTCTGAAAATATTTGAGAAGATAGATTACCTCAAAAGCTGAGGGGTCCTCTGCCAAACACCCAAAACCAGGATGGATGTAAGGGCTGAAGCAGCTGACCCTAACCCACTAGGTCCTACATATCCAACGCTCTTCCACTGACTCGCCACCACCGCTGACCAGGTAGTGGTTGCGGATTAAGGGCCACGTGAGGCGGAGGCTGGATGCATACTATTATACTGTACTGTACATGGTAAGCCGCCAAGGGTTCCTACTCTGCGAGTACATGCTGTTTGGTACTCACCCCATCGCGATATAAAGGATTGCAACAACATCCCACCTCTAAGTCGCATCGGCGACCCGGATGACATCCTTGCTTCCGTCCGAGTACAAGACGGGAATGCGGATCTCTTCTTCAACCCAGTCTCTCTCCTCTGACCTGACGACGCGGCACTGCAGATTCTCACAGAGACTTACCAAGCGATGTCCTCATATCGCGTTTGCACTGCCCATGGTGTTACGCAACTTACTGAAGGGCCTGCGTCGAGACTCCGAGGACTTTTAGAGGGCGTGCACGCGAGGAGGGTACGAGAGCGAACGCCTACGCATAGCATACACCCAGAGGAAAAAGAGTTCGATGCAATCTCTTAATCGTAAATCACTCTATCACAACGCATCCTGAAGTTTGCAATGGGTGAAATCTACCTTGCCCAATGTTGCTCACTTGCTTCGACTTGCACCTACTAATACGGCGCATCAACCCCTACCCCAAGTTGTTGCGCATTGGTTTAGTGACGCGCCGCTGTCATAGTACTGACGATGTCACGATAACCTAGACTCAGCAGAACGTGTGTCCATTTCTCTTGTCCTTCGTTGTGCGCCAGGGTACCCAACATAATCACTGTCCTGCATCACTGGGGTGCGTCGATGGCACATCCCGCTGTGCAGACAGCAGCTGGGGCGTAAGCCTCCACCCCAATGACCCCATGCTCAGTCAGCAAACACATCGAGGGAGGGATATAGCGTAGATTGCCATGAGAAGAAATCCAAAGTATATCAAGCATACAGATAGCATATAAGTCAGATGAATAAAGCACGGACTACAAATAAAGTTCAAAAATGAAAAATTCCTACAAATTAACTAAAGCAGAGTTAATGCATAAATTTAAGAATTTTAAGAATTATGCAAGGCGTTGGCAAGAGGTCGTTAAGTCGTAAGTACGGGTGGCACCATCTCGTTCCAGCGTACCGGGTAAGGACACACCACAGAATACAGTCGGCATTAAAAAATAGGGCCAAAGAGGCTAGGTGGCGTCGGTGGTGGAAGGTTCAGTTCGCTCGGCGGTGGCGTGAATTGAAGGTCAGGGTGCGCTGTTCAAGTTCGCAACTGTTAGTTACCGCCTTTGGTAGGAGAAGGTGGTGTAGATTTACCTTTCCAGGCAGCCCACGAGCCGGCGGCCTGCGCACAGTCAGGCGGCATCTCCAGTGGTGACACTGGTGACCCTGGTGACCCTGGTGACCTTGGTGCACTTGGTATGCCTGGTGGCCATGGTGGCCACAGTGGTCATGGTGGGCCTGATAGGCTTGACAGGCTTGATGGGTCTGATGGGCCTTGGTGGGCCTGGTGGCCCTAGTGAGCCACGAGATGGGCCTGGCGGTGGTACTGGCACGATGATGCCAGTGGGTCCTACTGGCTGGGCTTCAAGCTTCCTACGAGCATGCTTGAATCCGCCTCTCGGTGGTTTCCTAGTATGAACGAGGGAGTAAGTGGATGGAGCTACGCAGCAGAATTAATACCATGAAAAGCACGTACGCCATCATTTCGATTCGACCAGCATCAGTTGGCTTAGCGACAGTAGGCGTCTATCGAATGAGTCAATCTACTGTTAATCACTTGGAACAAAGCAACTCCATACCTTGCGGTCCTGAATAATCAACGCAAACCGGGAATCCAATGCCAGTCTCGTCTGTTGGGTGATCAGAGAAATGCACTTGTATGAAACCGGAGGGATTGAGAGGTTTAGAACTGACCTGGAAAGTTTGAAGTATATGCGACAGCTTGCTATCGTATTGTTTTATTTTCCGGAGCATATCCGTGCGTAGAAGAATCCTCCTTATTCCTCTTATCTTTATGCACTCTCGGAGCGTGTTCTTAATCTCACGGAGGTCACTTGGCTCATATAAGACTGCGGAGAAAACAAAATAAAAGTGCTGCGAGACACACCTGCGAAGGGTCTCCAAGATTGCCCGAAGACCTTTGGGAAAGTTTTCTTTTCTCAAGCCATGGGTTCGGCACGACTCTCCGACATCAACAACGATGCTCGAGACACTGTCTAGCTTATCCATCAAGTTTCCCCATTCAACCTTGCATTGTTTCACTTCCTGTTATACGTCTATCAGTATAAACGATCCCAGAAGCGCACTAGGACGCTTACATCTCTCATCGTGAGTGTTTGAAGGAGGAGGCCCGCGATCGGGGAGATATAGGGAACCTTAGCCACCAAGGCACTCCCATCTTTCAGAGCGGCAAGAGACATCTGAATGGCGTTCATCGCGAAATCACCGCGTCTGTTAATCTGCTCCGATGAGACAGGGTTGAGGCTCCCAGATAGAAGAGAGACGGCGCGACTAGAGACAAATTCATTGGGAGCAGAGTTTTTACGACGATACTCACAAGCTTTCTGGCGCCCTGTGACTGATGCTAAGACACTGCTTCGATGCTACACTGCCTCGATGCTAGGTAGGACTCTGCCCCAGCGCTAGGACACTGCATCTGCAGCCCGGGAGGCCGCACTGGCCCACGACAGGTACTGGCAGGAACAGGCAGGAGCAGAAAAACCAGTTCAGGATTGTCATACCATCCGAGTCCACCATCAGAGACCGTGACAGCCAATATCGCTGACGTTATCACTGGCATTCGTTGGGCGATTTGCCCAAATTTGCCCAAGGTTGTCAACTCACAACAGTTCCACCGACAAATTATCAGGCCATCCCATCTTCCATGCTCATACCGATCTTCTCAGACCCGCATACTATCTCGTCTATTGCCCCTCCCACCTCTTCGACATCTCCAACTGGACATGGCTCGACCACTGGCACTCAACCGGGGTCTCCTCCCGCACACACGCGATATGCCGGTAAGTGCTCTGCACGGTGCTCTTCTCGCAGGACCTCCAGACCGACTTCTGGATCTTCTGGTTTTCAAATGCCCCCGACCGCGCCGACCGCGTCGCGGCGATGCGGCGCATACCCTGTCCGCTCGTCCAAAACGTGACCCGACAGCTCACTTGCCTCATTCTCTGGTGGTTCGTCCGCGCTGCGCAGCTCCTCGTCCCCATACGCGTCGCGACCGCTCCGTCTCGTCTCGCTGACGACGACATGATCTCGCAAAAAACGCAGGGTCGCACTTGACACCTGGCAGTACTTCCTCCACTGCGTGATGCACCTCTCCGAGTACTTCCACTTGGTCCACCACCGACTCTACGCACGCCATACGCGTTGGCGCTCTGTACAACCGCCCAATGTGGAGCTGAATGTTCGACTCGCTTTGCACCGTGCTCGCTGAAGCCGTCGCGTAGCTCCCAATTCGACAGGCGATGCTCTTCTTCGCTCTCTCCACCACCCGCAAGACGGTCTACGACTACTGTGGGTATCACCTCCCGTTCGACCAGCCCCGGATGCTCGGCGGCAGTACGGTCGACTACTGTGACATCTACCACTAGGTTATCAGCGTCGGGTCCAATTTCTTCCCTGGATTGTGTGAGGACATGCTCATCCCACAGTGTGCAGGAGAAGGAGAGACCCACCCGGAGAGCTACAAGACTGGTCCTCGGATCCACCCGCGGCGGCACCCAGAACATTTGAAGCCCCTGGTTCACAGAATGGAGAGGGAGCTGTTACAACATGACACTCATGATGACGATTGTGCCAGGAGCGGTTTGTGTGCCTAGTGCCATCGGTGGAACACCTCCATGAGCACGTGCCAGTCGGTGAGATCCGACTCGGCTGCATCATCAGCGCAGGGAGGACCACGTTGGAGAGGGCGACGGTCACGCCCCCACCGGTGAGCAGATGGCGCGCATCTTCCATGCATCGCCGACGCCCACCATGGTATGCGGCCTGCCTTGTTACGGGAGGGAGAAACGAGTCGGGCATGCACCAGAGATAGTTAACGCGCTGTATGGGTGCGTGGAGTTGTGAGAGGAGTTGAGGGACAATGTTCGTGAGGATATGATTCTAGAGAAGAACCAAGTTAAGCGAAACATATATGCATGTCTCTTCTCACACGCCTCGAGATCTGACGGGACCGAGTTCGTAGTAACGATGAGGTTGTGGGTATCGATTCCTCGATCTGCTATGAGCACGGGACTGTGAGCCCCGATGAGCGCGACGACACTATACTGCGAGATGGGAAACGTGACGTCTTCAGGGATGGTCCTGACGGAAGTGGCTATGCACGGCTGGTTTTGTTCAGCGCACTGTTAAGTCCGTGAAGCTGCCATCAGCAATGATGACCATGTCTGCATAGAACGCTTCCTTGTTGTTATCCGTCCCGCAGTCCCGGCGCGCCTGTACGTTGACCACCCGCCCGTGAGTGGGCACTTGATCAGGTCCGTCACCGTCGCCTCCAGGACGTCGACGCTAGGCGCGACCCTGGTGCACCCGCGGAGGTTCTGCACGAAGTGGTCATGATGGGAAGGGCGACCCCGACCCTCCCTGTGGGATGGGTACAGTATGTGCACGGTCTGCCTTGCGCATCTAGGACCGCGCAGCTAGCTATCCATGAGAATGCCTTCGATGCCGTCGAGACACGTGCCATGACCTAGAAAGCGCGGCGTATCGGCGCCGCCCGGCTCTCAGTGGGATGTGACTTGCCTTGGTAGGTGTCGATGAATCGAGCGATTGGACTGTCCGGCTCCTCGAACACAACTTGTGCCTTCACAAGTGTATGTCCGAACTGACCGCGTTTAACAGACATTTGGCCTATTTAACATCAAGGCATCTAGCAGACCCGGCTGTGCCGCATGCGTGCTGATCTGTCCCCGTACGTATTCTCGAACCTTCGGGCTCAGCCAGGATGGATCTGCTTAACGTACTGTCAGTTTGATCTAGAATACCGTAGGGTCGATGTGAAGAGTAAACGCCTTGACTGGCCTGGGACGATGTTTGAGAAGCTGACAACCCAGTCAGCTGGTGCAGCTCTGAACTTAGATGATGAAGCTAGATCCGATGAATCAGTGCATAGATACATCGTTGTCGAGGCCGTAGATGTCGACGAATTCAACGTGAGACTTGATTGGACTGACTTGTTGCACCCATTGAGTGGCGCGTCGAGCGTTGAGACGGCTATAAATACAAACATCGTTGAATAGCTGGACGTCTGTCGACACAAATCGCAGATCTGCAACTTCATAATCTAGTCACACACGTCTCCACAAAACATGAGCTATGCCCAGCATCAGCATCAGATGGCACAACCGCATGACAGCCCCAGTCTGTCCTAGATTTCCCGTACACCCCAATTTGGCCCCTATACCCATGCTGCTACTGTTGTTCTATATGCCGGGGTCAGTGTCCCTAACAAGCCACGACCAACGATTGTTGATCCGCGCTAGTTCTGTAAATACCCATTATTTTCACATCACATCTGCCTCGGGGTTCTACTTTGCAATCCATGGCTCTCTAGCCCCTAAAGAAATGGGCAGTGTACCCTCCTTGCTGCCCAATGAGACTGATAGCTCACAGAAGAAAACACTCCATGTATCGCACTCTGTATTGAGGGTACATGCTTGAATACTCAATAATATAAAAACAAGTAACTAGATACACGCTCAATGTGCGCAGATGATCGTTCCACTGTGCAGTAGCTGCCAGTGTGCAGGACGCCGAAAATTTCCTGCCTGGGATGGGATTTGCGTGCTGTAAGATTTGTAAGTTACAAGCTTTGCGTGACCGGTCACGGGCAGTTAGCAGTGTACTAGTGGCGTTCGGGGGTGTGTATTCGGGGACAGTGTAAAAAAAAAAAAAACAGCAATCCGGGGCGGAATGAGAATGTTGGTGAAAATGTATATGAACAGCTCAACACTTGTCCGAGAAATATCTGTTGTAAATTTGTCTCCTGAGGCATCGACCTAGCGCCGGCATCAGCACACGGTCACTCAAGAAATATCATGAGGAAGCGCGTACGCCATCATTTCGATTCGACCAGCATCAGTTGGCCCAACGATGGTAGTCGTCTATCAAATGAGTTAATCTACTGTTAATCACTTGGAACAAAGTAACTCTATACCTTGCGGTCCTGAATAATCAATACAAATCGGGAATCCAATGCCAATTTCATCTGTTGGGTGCGGCACGACTCGCCGACATCAACAACGATGCTCAAGACACTGTCTAGCTTATCCATCAAGTTTCCCTATTCAACCTTGCATTGTTTCACTTCCTGTTATACGTCTATCAGTATAAACGATCCCAGAAGCGCACTAGGACGCTTACATCTCTCATCGTGAGTATTTGAAGGAGGAGGCCCACGACCGGGGAGATATAGAGAACCTTAGCCACCAAGGCACTCCCATCTTTCAGAGCGGCAAGAGACGTCTGAATAGCGTTCATCGCGAAATCACCGCGTCCGCCAATCTGCTCTGATGAGACAGGGTTGAGGCTCCCAGCTAGAAGAGAGCCGGCGTAACTATGAGACAAATTCGTCGGGAGCAGAGTTTTTACGACGATACGCACAAGGTTGCTGGCGATTTCTCGAAGACGTAGGGAGCATCCTGCGAACGGTCTTTCTGAAAGACAACTGGGACGGCATGTTCCACTTTGCGGGTAGTGGTGAGACGAGAGTGGCCGAGGAGGCTTGCTGCTGACCCGGATTGCCTGAAGTCGCGGGGAGCGTGTTACGGAAAATGTTTCTGAAAGAAAACGACTTGTGTGGAGTGTTCGACCGTGTAGACAATGGTGATGGGACGAGAGTGCTCGAGGAGGCTTGCTGCCGACGTTTGGAAGATGCAGGGAGGATGTTGCGAAACGGTTTTCCGAAAGAAGAAAATGACTTGGACGGCATGTTCGAATCGAGACGACGGGTGGAACGAGAGGGCTCTAGGACGTTTGCTGCCGGTTGCTCGAAGACGCAGGGCGTGTCTTGCGGAGGTGATTCCGAAAGAGAACTGTTCGACAATGGTGAGACCCGAGAGTGCTCTAGGACACTGCCTCGATGCTAGGAGTCTAAGACCCTGCCTCGATGCTAGGACTCTGCCCCGATGCTAGGACACTGTATTGGCAGCCCGAGAGGCTGCACTGGCCCACGACAGTGACAAGTACTGGCAGGGCAGGAGCAGAAAAACCAGTTCAGGATTGTCAACCATCACCGGAGACACTGGCAGAGACAGTTAAAACCGCTGACGTTATCATTCGTTGGGCGATTTGCCCACTGGCAGGGTTTTTTTTTTTTTAGAATCTGCATTTATAACGCGCAACATGTATGTAATTACAAAGACGCGCGCGAGGTGGCGATGCACCCCGGTTGATCAGAGAGGTTGTGTACTGTTATATACGTTTGGTGATGTGGAGAGAAAGAGCGTGTGTAAGGTGTAGTTGTCAGGGCCTCAAAGGCCCGAAATTCTAGCCATGATCCTCCGGCGGCGGGTCACGCCGCCTTGGGCGTAGGCATGCTTGTGTTTCGGCAAGGAAGGCGCCTAGGGCGGCTCCTCCTTCCTTGGTGCCGAAGATGGTGGAGAGGGAGAGGTTGGCGGATAGGGGGTGGAGGGTGCGGCGCCGGGCGGCTGCGTACGAGGGGCATGACGTGATAATGTGATGTGCCGTTTGCAGTGCTTCGCCGCATTGGCAGTGATGGGGGTCGTTGGATTGGGGTCGGTGGCGGGCGTTGTATTCGCCGGTGAAGGCGTGACCCGTAAGGAGTCGGATGCCCGCCACTGGCAGGGTCATGTCACTCGCCTACAACTCACAACAGGTCATCCCATCTTCCATGCTCATACCGATCTTCTCGGACCCTCTCCTTTCATACTGGCCCACCTATGGCCTCTCCCACCTCTTCGACATCTCCAACTGGACATGGCTCGGCCACTACTAGATGCACGACTCAGCCGGGGTCTCCTCCCGCACACACGCGACATGCCGGTAAGTGCTCTGCACGGTGCTCTTCTTGCAGGACCTCCAGACCGCCCTCTGGATCTTCTGGTTTTTCAAATGCCCCCGACCGCGTCGCGGCGATGCGGCGCATACCCTGTCCGCTCGTCCAAAACGTGACCCGACAGCTCACTTGCCTCATCCTCTGGTGGTTCGTCCGCGCTGCGCAGCTCCTCGTTCCCACTCGCGTCGCGACCACTCCGTCTCGTCTCGCTGACGACGACATGATCTCACAAAAAAACGCAGGGTCGCACTTGACACCTGGCAGTACTTCCTCCACTGTGTGATGCACCTCTCCGAGTACTTCCACTTGGTCCACCACCGGCTCTACGCTCGCCATACGCGTTGGCGCTCTGTACAACCGCCCAATGTGGGGCTGAATGCTAGACTCGCTTTGCGCCGTGCTCGCTGAAGCCGTCGCGGAGCTCCCAGTCCGACAGGCGATGCCCTTCTTCGCTCTCTCCACCCGCAAGACGGTCTATGACTACTGCAGGTATCACCTCCCGTTCGACCAGCTCCGGATGCTCAGCGGCAATACGGTCGACTACCATGACATCTACCACTAGGTTATCAGCCCCAGCCGTGGATTATGTGAGGACATGGTCATCCCACAGTGTGCGGGAGAAGGAGAGACCCACCCAAAGAGCTACAAGACTGGACCTCGGATTCACCCGCCGCAGCACCCAGAGCATTCGAAGCCCCTGGTTCGCAGAATGGAGAGGGAGCTGTTACAACATGACACTCACGATGACGATCGCGCCAGGAGCGGTTTGCGTGCCCAGTGCCATCGATGGAACACCTCCATGAGCACGTGCCAGCCGGTGGGCCGGTGAGATCCGACTCGGCTGCATCATCAGCGCGAGGAGGATCACGTTGGACAGGGCGACGGTCGCGCCCCCGCCGGTGAGCAGATAGCACACATCTTCCATGCGCCGCCGACGCCCATCATGGTATGCGACCTGCCTTGTTCGACGGGAGGGAGAAACGAGTTGGGCATGCACCAGAGGTAGTTAACGCGTCGTATGGGTGCCAGTTATGAGAGGAGTTGGGGGACAATATTCATGAGGATATGATTCCTAGAGAAGAACCAAGTTAAGCGAAACATATATGCACGTCTCTTCTCACACGCCTTGAGATCTGACAGGACCGAGTTCTTAGTAACGATGAGGATGTGTGTATCGGTACCTCGATCTGGTATATGAGCACGCGACTGCGAGCCCCGATGAGCGCGATGCCACCATACTGCGAGGTGGGAAGCGTGACGTCTTCAAGGATGGCCCTGACAGAAATGGCTATACACGGCTGGTTCTGTTTAGCGCGTTGTTAGCTTTCATGACTGCAGTCCGAGAAGCGGCCATCACCAATGACGACCAGGCCAACATAGAACGCTTTCCTTATTGTTATCCGTCCCGCAGTCCCGGCGCCGCCTGTATGTCGACCACCCCGCCCGTGAGTCACCGTCGCCTCCAGGACGTCGACGCTAAGCGCGACCCTGGTGCACGTGCGGAGGTTCTGCACGAAGTGGTCATCGTGGGAAGGGCGACCCCCACCCTCCTGTGGGATGGGTACAGTATGTGCACGGTCTGCCCTGCGCATCCAGGACCGCGCAGCTAGCTATCCATGAGAATGCCTTCGGTGCCGTCGAGACACGTGCCAGGGCCTAGTAGAAAGTGCATATCGACGCCACCCGGTTGGAAGAGTTTCGGCGACGATGCGGTCGAGTTCTGTCTGGGAATGAATAGTCGAAGACCGCGATGCGGAGGGGCGGCGCGCGGGATGTAGATGCTGCGGCGGGGAGTGCATATGCGAGAGCTGAGCCAGCGATACTGCACCGACGATGACGATGCCGTACAATGAGTTGTTAGTGGGTTCGAGGACATCCAATACATACTCTCTTCTGGGTGGATAGGAAAGGAGAGGTCTTGAGAAAGAAAGGTTGGCCCGGGTGCTCTGAACCTGGATCGTGGCCGGACGAAGCTCTTTGGTAGATGTCCCAGTGATGTCCCGCTTTTGATAATTGACACAAGTCGCGTCTCTGTGTCGACGAAACAAAGCGCTCTCACGCTGCATTTGGCAAGGTACATTCATTGGTACACTAACTTACACTAAGTTGTCCTCATTCACATCATCCTGAAAACCTCCAGCTAGCGCGATCATACTAAATTGCAAGCTCGGTGCCTTCGGCATAATCTCCTCTTTCACATACTTTGCCACGTCCTGAGAAGCATACAAACCATTCGTTAGCACCCTCGCATCGAGCGAACTTGAAATGGCCGGCACCAGTGCGCACCTTTAGCAAGTCTGTCGACGCGCCGCGATCGACAGGCCCTGCTCGGCCACCATCCAGCTCGATGAGACGACGCTCGTCTGTTGGAATTTCCGCCTCGCGCGCAGAGGCTTCAGGAGCTTGCACAAAACACGTGAAATGGAGATCCGTATCAAGGTCGGTTGGGACGGCAGTCTGTCCACTGGCTGCAAGGGCAGCATGAATATCCGCAAAAAGGTGGGTTGATTCGAGGAACTCGGCTCGCTCTAACGGTGTCTTGTCTGCGAAGAAAGGTGAAGGCGTGTCAGAATTGCTAGATTTGGCTCGGAGCGTGAGGTGCGACCTGCCTTGGCAGGCGTAGATGAATCGAGTGATTGGACTCTCCGGTTCAAACACGACTTGTGCCTACAGCAAACACACGTCCCAATATGACAGCGATCAAAATCTGATCGATCTTACGTTTGTCAGGGCATGCAGCAAGCCAATTGTGCCGCACGCATTACTGATCTATCTCCACACTCATTCTTGAGCCGTCGGGCTTAGCCAGGAAGGATCAGCTTAACGTACAGTCTGTTTGATCCAGAAAACCGTAGGATCGACAGGAACTTGACCCTTTTCCTTTATTTCTGCTTCTTCGGCTTTTCTGAGCTCTTCAAGTTTACCACGGATGGGGAAGAGCAAGATGACCGCCTTGACTGGCTCGGGGACGAGTTTGAGAAGCTGACGATCCGGTCAGCTACTAGATCTCTGAACCTGGACATGATGTATACTTACGTCGTCGTCAAGGCCATAAATGTCTACAAATTCGGAGTCAGATTCGACTAGACCGACTTTGTGCGCCCACTAAGGGTCGCGTCGAGCGTGAGACGGCTATCAGTAATGAACAAAAAGTCCATACATTGTTAAACAGCTAAACGGCCGTCAGTGGGCCACAGATGTGCAACTTAGGATTTTGAACGCACTTCTGGGTTGCTTTCGAGGGGTATCCAACGAGACATAAGGACCACTTCACGCTGCGCTGCGTAAGTTAGGAGGACACTGCCAATGGGCTACTTAGTAAGTGTTGCGGGCATCACGTGCCTATACATTTATCTGACGTCATCACTATCCAAGATAGGCGTTCTGGGGGGATAACTATTACCGAATCCGCGCATAACCCATACCCGCAGACAGCCACACGGAAATCTCTTCTTGATCTACTCATAGCACAGCAGCCGCATGGTGGGGAGATCAGGAGGTGCACGGCTTCCCCAGCCATGCGGCGTTTAGAACGTCTCACGAAATTACGAAGTTCGACAAGGGATTGAGCAGATTAAATGGCCCCGGGTCCAGACGGGTCACCCATCTACTTTGGGGCTTGGCTCCTCTTGATGGATGCCCCGTACCTGAACTGAGATAATGGGCTGGCGGCCTGCCATCACGAGCTGACATTGGCACTGTCCCGGGGCTCTGCACCTGTTTCCGTTAATTGTCGGGCGCTACAGATCGCTGCTGTCCGTGTCTAGCAGTAATCACATTGCTCTTGCGAGCTCCTTACAGGCCACGCAACATTTGTGGTAATTAGATAGGATGATAGAGTACCCTCGCTATCCCTCTGTGACCGGGATCACTTTGAGTACCAGATGGAATCTTGTAGCGTATTGAAGTGCGCACGTCTAACGCACGCGCGAGTCCGAGTGAACAGCGCAGGACCGTCCTGGTCAGACCAAGGCGGACAGGTCGGGCAGGTAGGAGTGTCGAAGCTTCGGTATGGCGTAGGCGTGGCGGAAGCAGCAGCGAAGAGGCGGAGGAGAGCGAAGCAGAAGAGGAGGAGAAGAAGAAGATGGAGGAGTTGGAGGAGGGAGAAGAGCGAGGCGATGAGTCCGTTCCTTAGCACACGTTGGCGCGATTGCCTAAGCTAGTGCATCGAGAACCGAGAGGAGAAAGAGAGGGAAAAGAGAAAAGCAGATCACGCAGAGACGTTTCGAGAACAGAGTGAGTCGATTTCACAAGGCTGAACTGCCCTACATCAGGGCTTGCCGTCGTACTTAAATACATGTGTCCGCGCCAATACATGGCCGTGATTCAGGTGATACTAGGACTGTTTGATATGAAAGGTCTGGTTGGTAGCATAGGGGATGAGGCAATCTGACAGGAAAAGCGGCGACGTGGTGAATAACGACGTCGGGCGCTGGGTCACGAGAGAGGCTGGGGGAAGAGATGGGATGATCGAGCATTCTGGTGGCGTAAACGACGCTGGTCGAGACAAAAGAGAGCGAGCTAGGACGTATGGGACGAGCGGTAATGGCCTGTAAGGGAAGTGGTGAGGCGGCGACGCTCAAGTAAAGTGTAATAAGGATCAGCTAGGAGCAATGGGGAATGAAAATGATGAAAGGAAATATACGGGCGTACGAGTTAGTCTTTATACAATTCCTGGGTTACGCAGCTCTTCGACGAGGGAGGTCTCGGAGAGCGTCATCAAAGTTGAGGGACAAACCGCGAACGGAGGGGCGTCTCAGTTCACGATTATGGCATCACGGGCGCTCCGAAGTGTCGTGTTCCGAGCACAACGGAAAGCCTCACCTTACATCTCCCGGGGGGTCAAAATCTTGACCGTCCCCGGTCAATGTCTATATCTCATCATCGAGGCCCTTCGCGTCCGCGGCTTGTCGTCTTCGATAACTGCAATAAGATCCTCCCTGTCTAATAACCTGGTAACTGGAATAAAGGTCTGTGAGCGAGAGAAGTAAGGTACGAGACGAAAGGCAGCATAGCGTAGTTTAGAAACTGCGCCGTCTAGCTCAGCAAGGCGGTATGCGCCGTTGCGGGTCCTCCGGACTACGACCATGGGGCCGAGGTAACGTGGTTTGGTTTTGCGTCCGAGATCCGACTCGATGGTCGAATTTCGGACGAGGACGAGGGCACCTGGCTTAAAATTGAAGTCCTGTATCGCCTTCTCGTGCTGGCGTTCGAACTGGTGGACGGAGGCAAAGCGGCTTTTGAGGATGCGCTCGTGGATGCGCTCGAGGTCCGCTGGGCGTAGTTCGAGCTGGCGAGTGCGCACGGCAATGAGGTCGGCGGTCGAGAGTGGCTTGGTAAGGTCGGGGACGAGGAAGGTGGCTAAGGTGATGTCGAATGGAAGGATAGGCTCGATGCCGTGGGCCATGTAGAAAGGGGAGAAGCCGGTGGACTTCCGCGTGGTAGCGCGGTCGGCCCAAAATGCCAGCGGCACAATTGCCAGCCACTTCGTGATGTTGTCGTCGCACGCCTTGACGATCGACTCGCGGATGGTGCGGTGTTGTCGTTCGACAATACCGTTCGCGCGGGAGTTATAGGCTGAGATTCTAATATGACGAATGCCATACTTGCCTGCTAGCCAGTCTAGCGCTGCGACGTAGGGAGTGCCGTTGTCGGTAACGATTTCTGCGACGGCACCCCATCGGCATAGGATATCCTCGAAGAGGAACGCGCCGATTGTGCGTCCAGTTTCGGTTCGGAGCGCACGCCACTCGGGCCACGCGGTGAGGGAGCAGCGGGCCTGTATAACATAGCGGTAGCCTCCGACAAGGGGCATGAACATGGTGTCAGCATAGACTTTATGAAATAAGGGTGCGGGCGTATCGACGATAGGGGGGATGCGGATCTTTGTAGTCTGACGCAACTGACACTGGTGGCAAGTGTCGATGTACCACTTGACATCGTGTTCGAGCGATGGCCACCAGAACCTGTCCAGCAGCGTGCGGCGAGTCGAGTAAAAGCCTTTATGACCCAATTTGTCGTGGGCGTCGTGGATGATGGGGAGACGGAGCGGCGGGTCGAGGTACAGCTGGTGACGTCCCTGGCGTTGCCGTCGCCAAAGTCGTCCTTCTATCAATAGGAAACGTCCAACTCTGTTAAGGAAACTCGTCAGTCCGTTGCCAGAGAGTTCGGGCGGTGGCTGCGGCGAGGTAAGGTAAAGCCGGATGCGATCTATTTCGCTATCCTGCTTGGTGCCGTTCTCACTGGTGGGGAGAGAGGTGGAGTCAGAATGGAAGGCATTTTTCGCGGAGTCACTGCTCAGCTGTTCCTCATCTGCGAAAGCTACCCAGGATGGTGTGATTCGATGGCCTTGGTTGCTGGCCATGAGACGCTTCGTGTCAGAGTGCGCGTCGATAGATGTGTCGTCGTGGTGAGCATCCAGACTAGAATGCTACCTGACTTGGTGAACTGGTTGGCTAGCCGTGTCTCGACCCAGATGCTGAGGGAGAGGGCGTGATCGATCCATTCTTCTGGATCATCGTCATCGTCGTTGTCCTCGCCGTCAGCCGGCGGGCGTCGCGAGAGACCGTCAGGTCCGCGATGTTTGTCAGCGGGGATGTGTGTGAGTTTGAAATCGAACAGATGAATGGCGGCGATCCATCTGTTGATCGTAGCGTTAGGCTGCACGTCGGGGTTGTTAAGCATACCACGGATGTATAAGGCGTCCATCTCGACTACGAGGTGGTGGATGCCAATGAGGTGAAAACGGAGCGCGCGGAGAGCGCGGAACAATCCATAGAGTTCAATCTTTGCCTGCGAGTAACGGCTCTCACGTTCGTTCCACGAAATCGACCCGAAACGGGCGGGTCGTCGTCGGGCGTCCTTGCCTTCCTGAGACAAGATCCAGCCGACGCCACGGGTGGACGAATCTATGGCTAAGAAGACAGGTCGATCAGATGTATAATCGATCGTGATGAGGGCGGGGGAACTGATGATGGCGTCTTTCAGCGCCTGCATTGCTTCTTCGTGCTGAGGGTGCCAAGCGAAGGTCTCGCCTTTGCGTGTGAGGTCGACAAGGGGGCGTGCGATCGAAGAGTAACTTTTGATCCAAATCCGCATAAAGCCTGTTGTCCCGAGAAAGGCACGGACGTCCGTAATGTTTCGGCAAGATGGCCAATCTCGGATCCGGGCGATCTTCGACTCGTCAGGAATGCGGCCCTCATAATTACACTTATGCCCAAGAATGATGATTTCTGGGACTGCTATGAAGAGTTTCATCGCAGAAACAGTGGCGCCGGCGCAGCAGAAGCGGTGGAGGATGCGGTGTACGTCCGTGAGGTGCTGCCACATGAAGGTTCGAATGCCGGGGTTGTCGGGGATGGTGGCAAAGCCTCCGTCTTCGGTTTCACTGCGTGTCGCGGGACCTTTGATGCTGCAGTCGTCCATGTAGGGCCATGCGACGTGGGGGATCTCGGGCTCTAAGAGGAACGTGACATCTTCGTGGAAAATGGCACCAGCGTTGGTCCATCCCTGTGGCAGGCATGTCAGTCTCATGGCACCAATAGGGGACTGAATGGTAGTTAGATCGCGCGATGCAACGTCGAGGGTCCGGTGGTCATAACCGACGAAGAGGTCGAGCATGCTGTAACATGCTCGTCCTGCCATGGCCTCTATAAGTTGGTCAGCAAGGGGAGGGATTCCCGAGTTGCGGATGGTGACTGCGTTGAGGGGCTGGAGATCGTGCACAAGACGGAGCGCTCCAGATTTCTTTTTGACGCAGAACCACTTAGATCGGTAGGATGCGTCAGAGTGTTCATAGACTCCCGCAGCAAACTTGTCTTTGAATATTTGGATGACATCGTTGAGGATGCCGGTGGGGATCGGGATGTTTTTGTGTGCCCAAGGCACGTGCTCGATAACAGGTATCTTGACCGGAGAGAAATAGTCATCGCGGAAGCGACCTTTCTCTGCCTTGGTCCAGGCAAGTCCGAGTTCGTTGGTTTTGAGGATGTGGTGTAGTAATTTGATTTCCTCAGGCCACAAGAAGTCGTGGTGGTTGAGCTCAAGTGCGTCGAGGCGCTCCTGCGTAAGGCGAGATCCGGGCGAGAACTCAGGTGGGTGAGAAGGAAGTGGTAAGAGGGAAAGCAGAGGGTCGACAGGGATGCGTCGTATGCAGCGAAGTCCTCAGGAAGAGAAGTGGGAACCGGCCAGACCTTCTTAGCGACTTTTTTGTATGCTAGAGTGGATGCGGCAGTGTCAGCAGGGTGCGGGTGGGAGATAATGCACTGCCTATCGCTAATATGATCGTTCGAGCTTTCTGCGTCGCTATAGGAGAAGATCCGGATGCTGGCGAATCGCCCTTTGCGTGGCTGTGATGGAATGATGATGCGTCGTCCGATATTTGAGGGATCGCGGATAGAGACCTCGACCTTCCCGTCAGGGAGGTCTTCGACGCGGGAAAGGAGGGCGCTCTGGAATGGGCGTCCAAGGAGCAGGCGAAAGGGCGCGTGCTCGACTACGTGGGCGTGAATTTTGAAGTGGACATCACCGATCTTCATTTTGAGGTACTCAGCGCATCCCAAAGTCCAGGCTGTGGTGCTGTTGGCTCCCTCCATCTCGAGGAGCCGCTTGGGATTGATCAGCGCTTGGACTTCACGGGCTAAGTCCTGTCGAATGGCGACGATCTGGGAGCCAGAGTCCATGACGCCGGCTTCCCACGCTTTACCGCCTATTAGCACGTTGATTTCTTGTAGAGGGAGGGTGAAGGCAGGCTCCCGCGGGACTGAGAGGCTCATCACTTCCAGAGAGGGCGAGTCAGCGGTGATAGGAGATTGAGGAGTGTCGTCGTCAGGTGCCTCCTCATAGCTGTTAGTCTCCACCTTACGCATCCGTAGCTTCTCAGCTATCTCTTTGCGAATCGTTGGGCTAGCTGCGAGGATGTGGGCAGGAGTGGTCTGAGTTAATTTGCCATCTAGTAACCAGCTCTGTAGCTCTGAGACAAGTTGTAGGTCGACGGCGTTGGCCTGATAGCGGTACTGCGGACCAGGTCGCGTAGGGATGTTTGGTGGCGGTGGAGTGGTGGCTAAGACAGGCTCTGACAGCTCAGGCAATCCAGAAGCTCTGTTGTCCCGCTTTTTCTTTTCGACCGCAAAGACTTCGAAGATGTCGAGCGGATCGCCGATGGGATCGTCGTCTGAGTCGTCATCTGAGTCCTGGCAAGTCATCTCAAATACCTGCAGGATATTAGCCTCCACAATTTCCTCTATGCGGCTAGAGGAACTGCTTCGCTGGTTCAGAGCCATCGCAGCTGGAGACGGTGCCTCTCGTATGTAAGCGGTCTGTACAGGTGCGTTAGCGGTGGGAGGATACTGTGCGGCAATCCATGAGTCAAGGCTGCCTTGCAAGCCTCGACCGGAGCCGTCGTAGGGGATAGGCCTTCCATCGGGCAGATGGAGGCGATCGTTTTGCACAAGTGCCCGTCCCGAGTCGATGTACTCTTTGACGGTGGGGCAATCTCGGATGCGATGGGTCGGCTGCGTGCAAAAAGCGCAGCCGTCGCTGCGCGCGCTTTTTCTGAGGTAGCGGGAGGAAGAGTCGGCCGCCGAACGGGCGCGGCCACAGGCGCGTGACTTGGGGAAGGTGCCCATACTGGTCTGGCAGGGAGTAGTGGTGCTGGTGGTGATTGGTAGGTGAACGTGGCCGCTGGGGAAGGTGTAGCTCCAATGAACTCGGGCTTAGGCAGAGTCTGCATGATGATGGGGAACCGGTCAGCGCATTGCGTGTACAGGATGGCATAGGATCGCTCGCGAATATCCATGCCATGCATCCTTCCTACGAGGTCCTCCATCGTTTGGTCTTCGGTGGAGGGGTCTCGGAATCGGACAGTTTTGGTTTCGACAGCTGGGGTGATGGCGTGGCGTATCTCAGGTTCCGGCTGGCGACGGTAGTCTCGCGCAGGGGGCTCAGGTGGAAGGGGGTTGTGCGCGCGTTCTGGCGCGTGTCGATGGTGATCGTATTGTCGAGGGTCGCGTTCTTCAGGTCCGAACCAACGTTCGTAGGCAGGGTTTGAGGTGCTACCCCCCGCTTGGGGATAACTGTCCCCCCATTGGTCCTGGAGCTGGAGTGGAAAGAACTGGGTTCCTGAGAAGACGGCACGCGCTACGTCGTACACGTCCAAAAAGTTGAAGGCAACATCGGCCGGTATGTCAGGTTGCTTCGCTATGAGGGGGGGAATAGCTCCTTTGATCGTCTGGGTGGAAGCCGTGCCAGAAGGCGTATCTGTTCTCCCACGGTCAGCCGGCTTGAGTCGAAGAGTGGGTCACTTAGCGTGAGAAAGCGACGATAGTACACTAGCATGTCCCGTTCCTCGACTATTCGCGATCTGGTGGAGTATCTGATAAAGTGTATAACTTCTGCTTGGAGTATTGGCTTTGTAGGGAGACTGAGGTGTAGATCTGCTCCAGAGATCGCCGGAAGGTCGGCCAGCAGCGAATAGCGAAGCCAGCTCTAGTCTTCCATAGGTCACGCATGGACGCTGGGATGTATCGTAGGATCTTTTCTACTTTTTGAGGTCCAGTCAGGCGGCAACTGTCAGCTAGCTCCTCATAGTCCTGCAAGAAGTACTCCAGCGAGTCCTCGACCAGTCCAGAGAAGTATGGCGCGCGACTAGAGTGTTGTGCCGGCATGGCCGCTGGGCCGTAGCTTTGGTTCGGGGGCGCAGGCTGATACATCTGAGGGTTTGGCAGCACAGGTTGATACATCTGAGGGTTTGGCGGCACAGGTTGATACATCTGAGGGTTTGGCGTAGGTAGTTGGGGGTGGATGAAGTGGATTGGTGGCCCGGGAGGTAGGGCAGGAGGTTGGGGCGTGTGAGTGGGCGTTTGACTTGGCACGATCGGTAGGAGACGGTTGACTCTAGTAGGGAAGTGGGGAACGTTGTCTAGTGGACTGTGTGAGGGTAGGGCTTCATTGCCTGATTCAGAATGTGAAGATCCAGCTGGGAGCAGAGGCGATAGAGTCTGCAGGCGAGTCCAAAATGGGTGAGACTCCCGCAGCGTGAAGAGCGGTGGGCGAAGGGGGGTTCCGAATATGATCCTCGGTAGGGTGACTTCTGGCTCTGGTGAAGGTGCATTAAGAACGGAGGTGGCTCGTGAAATGAGAGCAGAAGATGGAAAGGAAGGGGATATCAGGAGAGTGCCTGGGGCGATGATAGGTTCGTCTTCTAGCTGAGAGGGTATTTCCTCAATAAGAGGACTGGTCGAAGCCGGTAAGGCTCCTGGGATAGTGGGGGTGGCTGAGTCGCTGAGAGTTGATTTGGGGAGAAACCTTCCTAGTTCATTCCGAGGCGGCAGATCCACAGGACGTTTGCTCATGTGGTGAGCTGCTCTAGAGCAACCCGATTCCTCGTGACGAACCAAGATGAAACAAGATTAGGGGAATCACAGATTCTGCCTCACTGGGGCAGCCAAATGAAGTGCGCACGTCTAACGCACGCGCGAGTCCGAGTGAACAGCGCAGGACCGTCCTGGTCAGACCAAGGCGGACAGGTCGGGCAGGTAGGAGTGTCGAAGCTTCGGTATGGCGTAGGCATGGCGGAAGCAGCAGCAAAGAGGCGGAGGAGAGCGAAGCAGAAGAGGAGGAGAAGAAGAAGATGGAGGAGTTGGAGGAGGGAGAAGAGCGAGGCGATGAGTCCGTTCCTTAGCACACGTTGGCGCGATTGCCTAAGCTAGTGCATCGAGAACCAAGAGGAAAAGAGAGGGAAAAGAGAAAAGCAGATCACGCAGAGACGTTTCGAGAACAGAGTGAGTCAATTTCACAAGGCTGAACTGCCCTACATCAGGGCTTGCCATCGTACTTAAATACATGTGTCCGCGCCAATACATGGCCGTGATTCAGGTGATACTAGGACTGTTTGATATGAAAGGTCTGGTTGGTAGCATAGGGGATGAGGCAATCTGACAGGAAAAGCGGCGACGTGGTGAATAACGACGTCAGGCGCTGGGTCACGAGAGAGGCTGGGGGAAGAGATGGGATGATCGAGCATTCTGGTGGCATAAACGACGCTGGTCGAGACAAAAGAGAGCAAGCTAGGACATATGGGACGAGCGGTAATGGCCTGTAAGGGAAGTGGTGAGGCGGCGACGCTCAAGTAAAGTGTAATAAGGATCAGCTAGGAGCAATGGGGAATGAAAATGATGAAAGGAAATATACAGGCGTACGAGTTAGTCTTTATACAATTCCTGGGTTACGCAGCTCTTCGACGAGGGAGGTCTCGGAGAGCGTCATCAAAGTTGAGGGACAAACTGCGAACGGAGGGGCGTCTCAGTTCACAATTATGGCATCACGGGCACTCCAAAGTGTCGTGTTCCGAGCACAACGGAAAGCCTCACCTTACAGTATAAGCCTCGTTGAGTCGGGTTTTCAAAGGGAGGTAACCCACCTCCAAAAGGACCACTACATCTTCCCCAAGTACGTATTCGATATTTTTAGGCTGACGTCCATCCGGGAACGGTATGTCCATGGTAGCATATGGAAGTCCCGCATGTGGCGACGTGGGAATATGCGATCGTTGCTCTCCCGTGGTGTCGAAAGGGCCGTATCCTTCCCGTGTTATGGTGTTCAGTGTGCCTGGAAGGTGCAGGTCTTGTGTGGCTAAGATGCGAGCGATGCGTCTCGGATGAAAGCCCATGATACGCAGTGCTTCATTGTCTCTCCCTGAGATCACTCGTGCCCCGGTGATGGTACGCATGCCACATACAACCCTCGAACTGAAGTACCTATCGGCAGACATAGGCACGCTTATGGTGTGAGTGTTCCCTGGACCCCATTCTACCCATGGCACAATGACGGTGTCAGTATCAGTTGGGGATGTTGCAACATAGGATAGGAGTGTGTCGTGCGGTATGTAAATTAACTTGAACATGAATCGCCCTGCAGAGTCCAGAGTTTGAGTCTGTTTCTGGAGTACCAAAAGTTTGCTGCAGGGGTCCATGTGAAAGAAGCCAGGAAAGCAGGAGCCGGAAGGGTTAGAAGGTAGCGTGTTCACACACAAAGAATCAATTGGGTACTAAGGCCGAAGCTCTTGAAGGGCAGGAGCGTCCAGTGCAAAGTCGTGGGTGCGCAAAGGCACACCATTAGCAGAGTCCGGTAGAACCAGAATGCGGAGACATGTTATGGGTGCTTGGGAATTGGTACGGTATGGAAGCACGATGTTACTTCTATCGAGGAAGGCGGCCTTCCTCGATAGAAGTAACATCGTGCTTCCATGCCGTGTGGACCATCCTATACTTGCGCCTTCAGAAGGCGCAAGCATAGGATAGTCCACACGGCTGGGACAGTAATATATTATTAGTCAATGCGTCCCCTGACAAACACTCAGGGAAAGACTTGCAATCTTCACGATATCTTCTCCGGTCTTCTAATTCGACACCAGGATGTAAGGTCCGGGTGGGGTAGTCACAACCGCCAGGAGATCATTGCAGATGCGCAAAGTAAGCCATCAGGGGCCCGGAATATTCATGCCAGAGTCGATGTAACCGAGGGTGTTTGTCAGGGGGTGAACCCTTCCTGTAGAGAGCGTCCGGATGTGGATATTTGGTAAGCTAAAAAATATGAGCCACTGAGTGCAAAACCAGGACCTTCTCCTCTTCTTATCGTCAGTTTCTAGTACCCTCACAGTCCAGATCTATGTGCCATTGCTGCTCCGGAATGCCACGTAGATCAAATCGTAGCAACAGCAACTTCCTGATGCCTCGGTTGCGGGGTGTGAGGGCTGAAAAAACCACTAGATTCCCAGACACGGCCAGGGGGGTTGTGGATATCTCCTCCGAGTAAGGAAAATGGTCTGGTTGAGCCCACGCGGAGCTTTTCCAGCAAGTCTGAGAGCTCCGTAGCCTCCTCAGCCGTTCTGTTGGGCCCACACCATTTGGTGCACCATCGCACATCCCAGCTGCAGCTAGTTCTATGGTATATCTGAGGGCAGAAGACACGTCGATGATGTCTTTAAGGCAGTGGCATGACTACCAGGAATGACTCAGCGCTGCTGGTAGGGGAAGTGAGCGTAAGGGCCTACCCTACGACATGCAATTATGGTCCTGTAATCAGTGTATTCCAGTATGTTTGAAATGAGCTCATTTGGGAGAGAGAGACCTAGGAGAGACATAGACTCGAGTATAGAACCGCAGCTGCAAGCTTCCGGGGTTGTTCGAGCTTGTAGAGTCTAAAGATGAGATAAAGTTTTTGTATTCCTGTCGCCGCTTGACGCGCAACCGTGACCACTTGCTGGCAACATCGTGTCAACCAAAAAGGGCAGAGCAAATGCGACCGCACCTCTTTCCCATCACTGCTTCGCCTTGGCACGACTCGGAGAACGACCCCAACCCAAATACTGTACCCCAGTTATGGCCACCACGGCCACCACGACGACGAGGACATAGCCACAGCCACCATGGCTGCAACTGCGATTATCACAACCACAACTATTCCGCGCAGCTTCCCATGCCGCGCCGACTGCGGGGTAGTTGACGACGACGACGACAGTGGCATGCGTCAATGACGTGACGCCTAGCCACCCTCCCTTGCCACCTCACCCCGAAAGTGGCGGACGACGACGACTTTCGGACGGAAACCACTGCACGCGTCATGATTGTGGTGCGGCGCCGTTCCCCGCTTCCTCAGCTTCGAGTGACTGATAACCATAGCACGTGGCACATGCCCGACATGGCGCAGGCCCATTCTTCCCTTCCTTGCCTCTGCTTGAGAACGGCCGTCGATGACCGCGAGACCCACGGCACTCATCTCCCCATTCAAGTTGTCGAGATGGCTACAAAATTAGACAGCAATAAATTACAGTAAGAAACCTCCGTAACATTTTCTTTCCAACACATAGTACAGTACTTGAATGCGGTCTCCGCATCAAACCGCTGTTAAACCCGACGCTGATGGAACCTCTCATGTGGATAGCTTACTTGCGTGACATCTTGTCACCGACGTCTAGGCCTCGTTGGCTTGGGGCGTGCATCCACAATCCGGCGAATAGGGTTGGGACGTGGCCGGAGCAACCAGGTGCAGGTAAACGCAGCGCAGGACAAGCCACTGTGTGGGTTAGGCTCCGACGAGTCCACTGTGATTTGTTGGGGATGGATCTTGGTGACTGGGTGAATAGTGTGTATTGGATTGTGACCGGTGGAGGGCTATCCACAAGGGGATTAGGGTTATCTGAACGTAAGGTGCTAACAGTAAGGGTCAAGTGGGAGGTAAAAACGACGTCATGTAGCCTATGGACGGGTCGGGGGTGAAGCACAAGCTCACGTGATGCCAGCCCCCATTCCTAATACCACTTACTAGTACACATTGTAGCACTGGCAATCCACTGCAAGTGTGCCCGATGGACGCCTCCCGTAGGTTGGGCACCATATTGACTGGACCTGAAACTACTTCCGAGAGGAACCCAACGAGCGAGTAAGAGTACTGTTGGACACTGCACTGCAAAATCATCGGCGAGCTTGTCCCGACTGCCAACTGGCAGACAAGCGAGGAGCCTAAGTTAATTTACTCTCATCAAATGAAGTGCTGTGTGTTGGAGAATTGAGGGTGTGCGGCGGAAGAGAGCCGCGCCAAAGGTATTCCGGACAGACTTCATTCCATTCTACTCCATTCGCCTCCTATTACTATAAAACCCTAGATTATCAAGCGCGATCGTACGGACACACCACCGGACCATATACTGTTTGAATATCCCTGACTTGTTTACATTCTTGGCCCTTAGTTCCGACTCCATTTCTCTTTATCGACTCCTATAAAATACTGTATAAAAGACTCTTAGAATTACCTTGTATCAGAACAGTGTCTAGTATCAAAGCATTGTATTGTCCCCTCCAAAAACTCGTCTCTTAAAGTCCCGGCTTCGTCTCGCTCTTGCTCGATCTCCCGCGCTCGTTTTCCCTCTCGCTCGACCTCCTGCCTTTTTCACTACAGGCGGAGCACTCCTTCGACATCTCCTCGAACCCCCCCTTGCCCGCCTGTAACCAACACCAGGTTATGGGCCCTGGCGCTACATACTAAAGTCAGGACTACTTGAAGTGAGAACGCGCCTACCCCTTCACTCCGAATCGAGCACCTCACATTCACTTTGTACACCATGAGCAATGACCTCAAGATCAATGTCATCAAGCTGGCCATCGACGGCAGCAATTGGATCACCTACCGGGACCGTCTCCAGTTCGCGCTCGGCATGCGCGGATTGACCGAACACCTCACGAACGAAACCATCACTGCCACTTACACGAACGCAGGCACTGTGAACAGTATGACACCCAATGCACGTTGGGTGCAAGACGAGGCGATCACCAAGTATCTAATCACATCATCAGTCCCCGACTCCGTTTTCAACAAGATAAAGAATGGGACGCATGCGAAGAACATCTGGGACACTCTGAAGCAACTGTTTGAGGATCGATCGCAGAATCTCCTCATGGACCTTACAAGGAGGATTCAGACCACCAAGTGCGGAGAAGAAGGAAACTTACGCACACATTTTGAGCAGCTCGTTGACATGCACGAGCAGTTATCTGCCATGGGGCAGAGTGTCGCTGACCGCGAGTTCGCGACGATCTTGCTGAGCTCGTTGCCAGCATCCTACAAGGCCATCAAGGGGCAAATCACTACCTCCGCCAACATCAGTAACACAGCCATCACGCCCGCCTCAGTCATGCGACTGGTAACCAACGAATACGAGACGCGCGTTAGGGAAGGAACCGTGGGTAAGTCTACCCAGGATGAAGCTTTCGCGGTCGATTTGCGGAAGAAGCGGCGCGACACAGAATGCTACAATTGCCACAAGAAGGGGCACTACAAGTCCAATGCTGGGCCAAAGGTGGTGGAAAAGAAGGTCAATTCCCGAATCGGAGGAACCGAACCAACAACAGGAGCAATGACACTGCAACAGTCGTGTCAACCACGTCGACAGCAGATATTGAAGCCTGGGCAATGGAAATCTTGGACGACGAATCATCAGCCGATGAAGAAAGCATTGGATCAGTCATTGAAGACTGTTACCATCAATTGTGGACCACCACTGACCTTGTCCAGGAGGAAGTCGTGCTCGACGCTTACACCAGCGAGAGCGAAAGTTTTGACGACTCGGTCCTATACGATGGTCTTGAGTCCCAGGCGGCCATAGAAGTCATCGCTGACAGCACTGAAGAAATCACAGAATCAGCATATGAAGCAGCGGAAAGCGAGGTTCGCACCGTCATTCCCGAGGTCGAGCTATACGACTCGGGCGCATCCCGGCACATGTCCCCTCATCGCCAGCGTTTTACCACTTACCGCTCCATCGCCCCTCGTGCCATTCTCGCAGCCGACAAGGGCATCTTTTATGCCGTAGGAGCTGGAGATCTACAAGTGAACGTCCCGAATGGGGAGAAGTTGACCCCTATCACCCTCACAGACACCCTTCATGCCCCTGACATGGGCCTCACAGTCGTATCCGTCAGCCGCATTGCCAAAGCTGGCTATAGTGTCTGCTTTGAAGGCGAAGGGTGCAAAATCAAGAACAAGCAAGGAAATACCATTGGCCACATCCCTGTGAACGAATGCGGATTGTACAAGGTGGAACACCTCTACTCGGCGTCTACCGCACCCAAAAAAGTCAGCATTCTCACGCTCCATCGACGCCTCGGACACATCTCAGCGGACGCGCCATTTGTGCTCTCATCCGCACCAACGCAGTCCAAGGATTGCAGCTAATAGACGACAATTTTCCCTCACTCTGCGATTCGTGCGAGTATGCAAAGGCAACCCGCAAGGCCATACGAAAAGAGCGCACCACCCCACTTGCCGAAAACTTTGGCGACGAAATTCACTCTGATGTCTGGGGACCCTCACCCATTGCTAGTCTGGGAGGACGCCGCTACTATGTCACCTTCACGGACGACCACACGCGCTGGACTAGGCTTCACTTGTTGCGCACCAAAGACGAAACCGCTGGAGCTTACAGGAACTTTTCATCTTGGGCTCACACTCAGCACGGCGCAAAAATCAAGCATTTTCAATCGGACCACGGAGGAGAGTACACCGGCAGAGAATTTGGAGAACACCTCAGCGAGCAAGGCACTGAACGCCGGCTCACCACACATGACACGCCGCAACACAACGGAGTAGCAGAATCACTCAACAGGCGACTACTAGAACGCGTCTGGGCTATGCTGCACCAGTCACAACTTCCAAAAAACTTATGGGGAGAAGCTATTCACCATGCTGTCTGGCTCAAAAACAGAACTTCTACTCGTGTCTTAGGCAACAGCACACCCTATGAACGACTCTTTGGCAGCAAACCCAATCTGGCAGCAACCCCCAAATGGGGACAACGCGTCTGGGTACACAACGACTCATCTAGCAAACTGGACGCACGCGCCACTGAAGCACACTGGGTGGGATATGATGCTGACAGCACACACGCACATCGGATTTATTGGCCGGAGAAGAACTCAATCTCCGTAGAGCAAAACATCAAATTAACGTCACCTGTTACTGTCCTCAAAGTACCGGTACCATGCACCATTGCACCAACCATCGCTCCCGCACCTGCAGCCGCACCGCCCGCTGCACCTCCGGCACCTCCTGCAGCACTACCGCCAGCACCTGCTCCTATCATTCCCATCCAACATCAGCAAGACTCAAAAGTGCTTAATTTTGCTTGATGGCCTTAATTTTGCCATTAAGGCAACTAAGTCTGTTAAGGCAGATTGTTGACTTAAATTGAACTTAGAAATATAGCACTAAGACAAAGTTAAGAACACCAAGGGATGAAGTCAATAAATAACAATAAACCAAGTGGCTACTAAGAAGTAAGAAGCTGCCAAGTCCATAAAGGTGATATAAGTCTGAGTGCACAATGACAGGCTGTATGATGTAAGCAATATCCGTTGCCGCCGCCGCTGCCGCCGCCAATGCCACCACCGCTGTGCGTGCCGCTGCCGGCCGCATGCACTTTCACCTCCGCCGCTTGTTGCGGCCCGGGGGTGTCTGCTGCTGCTGCTGTGCGTGCCGCCGCCGGGCCACGCGCTCGCGATCTCGTGCGCGCATGATGCGCACACATCCTCCACCACTCGCCACGCAGCACCCGCCGTCACTATTGCTGCGCGTGCCGTCACAGGGCCATGCATGCACTCTAGATAGAATTTGTTCTATGTAGGGAAACCTAGCTAATACAAGTATAATAATGATAAAATGCGTGTACCACGCCCACGCAATCTCGCCCGCGCACCATGTACGCTCTCGCTCCTCCAGTCGTCGCGCAGCACCTGCAAAGGCTGCTGCTGCTGCTGCTGTGCGTACCGCCCGCCGGGCCATGTGCCCGCGGTCTCGCGCGCGCGGACCGGTGCGGTGTGCGCTCTCGTCTCCTGTTGTTGTATGCGTGCCGCCGCCGGGCCACGGGCGCGCCGTGTGCATCTTGCTTCCGCTGGTCGTCGCGCAGCGCCGGCGAAGGCGGCTGCTGCTGTGCGTGCCGCCCGCCGGGCCATGTGCCCGCGATGTCGTGCGCGCCGTGTGCGCTCTTGCCTCCGTCACTCGGTCGCGCAGCGCCTGCTTCTGCTGCTGCCGCTGTTGCTGTGCGTACCGTCGCCGGGCCACGCGCCTTGCCTCTGCTGGTCGTCGCGCAACGCCTGCTGCTGCTGCGTGTGAGGCAGTGTAAGGGAGATGCGAGCGCACCGTATATCTGTATCCGCAGCCGTCGCTGTGGATCTCAGCCCGTTGTGCGTCGCCGCGGTGGAACGAGGAGGCGGCCGTGCCCCTCTGGAGTGGTCGAGCCATCGCAGCCGCCGCCGCCGCCGCCGCCGCTTCATTCGCATGGGCCTGGGCCCAAGATTGTTGATTACCTGAAACACATAGTCAGCATATAACACTAACTATATATACTTACTTTGTGCTTGTACTGTATTTTCCTAAGACAAGTAAAACCTAAGACAAGTGAATACTGTTAGTGACATGGAGGAAAAGAGAGCGGCGTGGTACATAATAACATAACTGAAGCCGCGAAACGGACTTGACAAATTTTTTTCGTGAGTAACAACAAACAGACACAAACACGAAAAAAATAATCGAACACGAACAAGTCAACTGCCCGTCACGCCACACCAACACACAAATGTAAAGTGAGTACTGCAACAACCCTTCGTAGCTAATGATTCTTTATTCTACAGGTACTGTTGTGTCCACAGCCCTGGGGTAGGCCCCGCCGCATCGCCGTCTAGCCCCTGCGTGCACATCCACGTCGTTTGCCACGATCGTGGCCCCCATTCCCTGGGACGAACAGGTGCCGGGGGCGAACAACGAACAACGAACAGAACGAGGGCAAGGTGAGTATGAATATCACCACCACCTCATACTGGCCACGTCACCATCTCTACCCCCACCATCAGGTCCCTCCTCGTCACCACCACCCTTGTACCAACCACATCGCCGCCGCCGCCTCTTCGTCGTCGTCACCACCACCACCTCATACCGGCCACGCCACACCGGCGTTTCGCCTCCTGAGCAAAGACAGGGGCAACATGAGCTCGGGAAGCATTGTCTCCCGAACTCACAGGTATGTCCCCTTTCCCTGCCAAGTCTTTTATGTATTTAGCCACTTAATCTACAGGAATTGATGACGACGGCAGCAGCACCAACGGCGACGGGGGCACGACCAACGACGATGATGGCGACACCGCGACCACCACGACCACGACCACGACCACCGCGACACCACGACGATGACCACGATAACCGCAACACTGCGACCGCCACACGACCACGATCACGACCACCGCAACCCTGCAACCACCACTGCGACTACGACTACGACCACCACGGCCACCACCGCGACACCACGACGACGACGACCACCGCGACCACCGTGACACCGCGACGACCGCGACGACCGCGACACCGCGACAACGACGACCACCGCGACAACGACAACGACACCACGACAACGACACCACGACAACGACACCATGACAACGACACCACGACCACGACCGTGACGGCGCCACTGCTGTCACGCTATCCACAGCCGCCGCTGTGCCAGCATCGTCGCTGCGGGCCAATGACTACCATATTTTTATTAGGTTAATTAATTATTATACATTCTCCTGTAAAATAAAGTAGTAAACAATACATGATGAATGTTGAGCCTCTTAAATGTGTGTAAATGTTTATTAAAGCAGGCTTAAAATTGTCTTAGCCATTACTTAAAAAGCTTAAGTTCACACAGCCATGAAAATTTAAGGCATCACAAGGTTGCTAAGTGGTAAATTAAGAGAATGATGTCTTAATTAAGAGGTGACCTTGCTTAATCAGTCTTAGGAAAAATTGGTCTTAAATTGGTCTTAGAAAAAATTTAAGGCCAATTAAGATCCATTAAGCACTTTTTGGTTTACCTGATGAACCTCCTGTCCAACAACCATCTGCCACGACTGGCGAAGAGGAAGAAATGGAAGAAGAAGAAGTAGAAGGGGATCTTGGACCAACATACATGACACCGACTTCAGCATCAAAAAGCAAGATGACTATACACATTCCACCAATCGTCCCGAAGAAACCAAGCCCGCTACCGACTCGCAGATCGACTCGAGTCTCAAAACCATCAAGCTACGCTAGGCGCATCGCTAGCGGTGAAGGCACAGCAACCGGATCAGCATCAGGATCATCCCAAGTCATAGGCTCTCACCCCGATTTCGAAGAAGCTCAAATTGCCAATGAAAGCAAACTTGACTACGCTTTCATCGCTGACTTTGACCAGATCATGGCCACTGGCATTGACAACTTGGACGACGACCCAAAAACACTCAACGAAGCATGCTCGCGTCCAGACTGGCCTCAATGGCAAGAAGCTATGGATCGTGAAATGCAAACACTAGAGAAGGCAGAAACTTGGTCGACAGTCCCTCGCCCCACTGACCAGAACATCATTAGCAGCAAATGGGTCTTCCGCATCAAACGCAAAGCCGACGGCAGCATCGAGAAATACAAAGCACGACTTGTTGCACGCGGATTCACTCAAATATACGGCATCGACTATTTTGACACCTATTCACCCGTCGCAAAGCTCACCAGCCTCCGTTTTATCCTGGCAATCGCAGCATGCAATGACTGGGACATAGAATCATTCGACTTCAACGGAGCATACCTCAACGGTGAACTCAACGAAGATGAAGTCATCTACATGCACCCTGCCCCCGGTTACGAAATTGAGGGGGAGAACACTGTAATGCAACTCCACAAGTCACTCTATGGGCTCAAACAAGCCGGACGCTGCTGGTATGAAGTCTTATGCCACGCACTCAATGACCTAGGATTCTCTGTCACCAATGCAGACCCCGGAGTCTTTTACATGCGCAATGGCAATGACGTCCTCTTCCTCGCAGTCTACGTCGACGATTGCATCCTCACCGGCAGCGACGGTGAACTCATTGACAGATACAAAACCGAACTAGATTCCCGATACGCCCTCACCGACTTAGGACCGATCCACTGGGTTCTAGGCATTAAAGTAACACGCGACCGAGACACGCGCACCATTTCCCTTTCCCAATCCACATATATTGAATCCATTACGAACCGTTTCAACCTTCACAACGCCAAGCCACTCGGAACACCCATGACACAAGGCATAGTCTACACCAAAGCCGACTCACCCTCCGACGCCACCGATGCCGCTCTAATGGCAAAAACTCCTTATTGCGAGGCCATTGGCAGCCTCATGTATGCCGCAGTCGCCACACGTCCCGACATCTCATTCGCTGTGTCAACACTCTCTCAGTTCCTTGATAATCCTGGCCAAGCTCACTGGGAAGCAGTCAAACGTGTCTTCCGCTACCTAGCAGGAACCAAACACCTTGAATTAACCTATGGCGGAGAACACCACGACCTCATAGGATATACAGACACAGATGGCGCAGCGCAAGAACACCGGAAGGCCATTTCCGGATATGCATTCCTTATCGATGGCGGCGCAATCTCCTGGAGATCTCGCAAACAAGAACTCGTCACATTGTCAACCGCCGAAGCCGAATATGTTGCCGCAACGCATGCAGCAAAAGAAGCAACCTGGCTGCGGCGCCTCATCACTGAGCTATTCCCCACCATCGACAAACCAATCACCCTTTATTGTGACAATCAGTCAGCACTCAAATTAGCCTCAGAAGACAACTACCACGCTAGAACAAAGCACATCGACACAAGATATCATTATATTCGAGACGTCATCGCCAAAAACATCATCAACGCGACCTATTGCCCGACAGAAGACATGACCGCGGATATCCTTACGAAGCCACTACCCAAGTGGAAGACTGCAATTCACGTGTCCACACTAGGACTTCGTCGGCTTGAGGGGGAGTGTTGGAGAATTGAGGGTGCACGGCGGAAGAGAGCCGCGCCAAAGGTATTCCGGACAGACTTCATTCCATTCTACTCCATTTGCCTCCTATTACTATAAAACCCTAGATTATCAAGCGCGATCGTACGGACACACCACCAGACCATATACTGTTTGAATATCCCCGACTTGTTTACATTCTTGGCCCTTAGTTCCGACTCCATTTCTCTTTATCAACTCCTATAAAATACTGTATAAAAGACTCTTAGAATTACCTTGTATCAGAACAGTGTCTAGTATCAAAGCATTGTATTGTCCCCTCCAAAAACTCGTCTCTTAAAGTCCCGGCTTCGTCTCGCTCTTGCTCGATCTCCCGTGCTCGTTTTTGGTGTTGGTTACAGGCGGGCAAGGGGGGGTTCGAGGAGATGTCGAAGGAGTGCTCCGCCTGTAGTGAAAAAGGCAGGAGGTCGAGCGAGAGGGAAAACGAGCGCGGGAGATCGAGCAAGAGCGAGACGAAGCCAGGACTTTAAGAGACGAGTTTTTGGAGGGGACAATACAATGCTTTGATACTAGACACTGTTCTGATACAAGGTAATTCTAAGAGTCTTTTATACAGTATTTTATAGGAGTCAATAAAGAGAAATGGAGTCGGAACTAAGGGCCAAGAATGTAAACAAGTTGGGGATATTCAAACAGTATATGGTCCGGTGGTGTGTCCGTACGATCGCGCTTGATAATCTAGGGTTTTATAGTAATAGGAGGCGAATGGAGTAGAATGGAATGAAGTCTGTCCGGAATACCTTTGGCGCGGCTCTCTTCCGCCGCGCACCCTCAATTCTCCAACAGTTTTCCCTCTCGCTCGACCTCCTGCCTTTTTCACTACAGGCGGAGCACTCCTTCGACATCTCCTCGAACCCCCCCTTGCCCGCCTGTAACCAACACCACTGTGCATCCTTGATCTACAGTAACAAAGCACTGAGCTACGCCGCCGTGGCCTTTATTGTATTGAGATCTCCGCGGAGCGCCACGAGCGTGAACGCGCGCAGCAGACACGATTCTGCACCACCATCCATCATGCCCCGTGCCTGCCTTCGCTTTGCCTTTGCCTGCTTCAAACGCATAGAACGCTGGGGAGACAGACTCACACTGGCAGGAGATCCGGCTCCATTCTTCGTTGTCATTGCGACCCTTCTACTTCCGTAGTCTCTCATGTTTAGCGTTCTATTGAGCGAAGCGCAGTTTAGCCTAGTAGTTTAAATAAGCGGGCCACCGTGACCTAATTGTCAAAAACTGATACAGTGTTATTGCATGGGCAGACTTGACCGCCAATATCATCTATCCTACTAGTACTAGTATTTATCCACGTGCGCATAGTATTGGGCACATCGTTGGAAGAATTCATACTGACGGCATTTGACTTCGAAATGCTGTGGGCGGTTTTAATGCGGGGTTCCTTTCCTTGGGCGGCAAAAAATGACATTATACGCACCGCATCGAACGTGCTTTCGCAGTGCTTGGGTCCTCATGTTCCGAGTTGATATCTTTCTACATATATATACTCCGTACTCCGGGTCTCTTGTGGTCGTGTGGTCTCCCTACGCGGGGTCTAAGCCGATATGACTTGCACGAGGATTCTCACCCTTCTCGCCAGTGTAGCAGCCGCCGTCGCGTTGCAGGCTAGCGCACCCTCCTCCTTGTCCTATGGGCCGCCCTCGTTCACGGCCCCAGGCGCATTTCCCACGTCGTGGTACCAGTCGTATTATAATAATCCGACTGCTACCTCGGCTCAACCCCAGCCTGTCATTTCTGACCCGGTCTCCGTACGCATATGTCCAGCTTTTTCGTGATCCCGTTCGGCGCTCTGACCCGCATCTTGCAGCATAAAGTATACCCGTTCGGGCTCACCGACCCGCACCACATACCCCAGGTCCGTTTTCTCCGGTCTGGCATTTTTTTGACGCGTCGTCCACACTATTCTCGCACAGGATGACCAAGCCGATCCCCACCCTCTACCGCCCCGCGCGTCTGACGAGCTCCTCTTGCAAAACGCAATAAAGCAGGCCCAAGGGCTGTTCAATAACTCTGGATTTGTGAACAATACGTGCGCCCGTTGCATCGCGACCCTCGAAATCGCCAAGTTACTCTCCCTCGCCACACCCGAGCAAGGGCCCGCGTTCGCCGTCTTCCTTTGTCAGCAGTTCAAGCTCTCCACCGCGTGCAACACGACGTATGGCGCGACGACGCTGGGCGCTGTTCTCACCCAGGTGTTTGCGAATGCGGACGTGGCGGGGTACGACGGCCGGGTACGCATATACCTCTGCTAGGACCACGTGTGCGACATTTGGACTGAGGCGTCGGGTCTTTCCCCCTTTGCTTCTAGCTGATATGCCAGAACTTCGTTCCGAACTCGTGTACGCTCCCGCCGACACCTCCCTTGAACCTCACCGGTTGGTTTGCCAAACCAAAGCCCAACCCACTACCGTCCCCAAAACAACCGAGCGGGAAGCGCCTCAAAGTGCTGCACTTGTCGGACTTTCACCTCGATCCTCGTGTGTCTTTCCCTGTATCCTACCCAGTTGCTTCGCTGCAAACCAGTAACCACGCGACATGTGCTTGTAGGCTACGCGACGGGCGCAGAGGCGAACTGCACCTCACCTATGTGTTGTCGCGCGGATAAGTTTAATTCGGATAGCCCGAACAAGACGGTCCTTCCAGCCCCGCGATACGGTTGGTTCGCGTGGTGCGTTCACCGCCTTGGCGCTAGGATCGAGACAGGCGGTTGGTAACTGATTGGCACTGTCCGTGCCATGGAACAGCGACACGCCGTTCTCATTGGCTGCTGCCGCCCTCGAGGCTATTCCCGTGCTTACTGGAACGGAGAACACGGGTTTCGCATGGACAATATTCACAGGTGACCTCGTTTCGCACGATGCGGAGAATGAGCTGTCCAGGTGAGCTGGGTTCTTTCATGTGGGCGGGAATATGTCCTGATGGGGGCTCAGGGATTACGTCATGTGGACGGAAGTGAGCGTGCCTGCAGATTGGTTATATAAAACTTCCTTATTCCGAGATAGACAGTGGTGTATGACCTATTCAAGCGTATGTTGGGCTCTGGGCCAGTCTACGCTGCGTTGGGCAACCACGACAGCTACAACCAGTACGTACTACTTTTGTCATCGAATACTACGAGTAGCTGCTGACGCATCATTGCAGAGCCCAGGATGCGCCTCATTCACTGGGAGGTGCGCTCGCTGAACAGTTCAGCTGGTTAGCATCAGTCACTACGAGTGCGGTTTTCATGGGAAAAATTGAAGGCAGTCTGCAGGAACTATGACCACGTCGCGAGCCTATGGCAGCAAGAACAGTGGATCCCTGAGAGTGCGGTCGCGCAGGCACGCGCGCACTACGCTGCGTATAGTGTGCAGCGCGCGGACGGGCTACGTGTGATAACCCTCAACACCGACTTGTGTAAGCACCACTGCCTTGCTAGGGTATATGGAACTGATGAGGTATATGTGGTCTAGGGTATCGGTATGTACTTCTGGCTAATTGTTGCGACAATGCTAACTATTCACAGATCAAACTTGTTCAACTACATCAACCTCAGTCGAGCTGACAACTCGGGGATGTTGCGGTTTTTGACCGATGAACTACAGGATGCCGAAGACCACGGGGACAGAGGCGTGTCTCGCAACCTCCTGGTTGTACGTTTACTAACCTCTTCCATCAGTTTGGATTATCGGTCACGTCCTCAGCGGTTGGGATGGGACAAATGGGCTAGAAGCACCTACGGATCTTTGTAAGCGTCTTGCGTGATAGCACCGTGCATCATACTGAGTAGCTGATACCTGCCATCATAGTTTACCAAATGTGAGGGGACTCTGGCGTCCTTTTTTGTTGTGAGACTCATTTCTGATATCAGTGTCGACCGCTTCTCCCCGCATGTTATCGCAAGTGCGTTCTTACTTGCTAATGGCAAGCGAAGGACTGACACGGTTTATCAGATATCTTCTGGGGCCATACCCACCAGGATCACTTTTCGGTTTGCCACGGTTTTATTAGAGCTTTCGTGCTTGCTCATGCCACACAAATGAAGGTTTTCTACGCCGACAACGCGACGGACATCAGTGCCGAGACAGCACTCGCAACGTCCTGGGTCGGGCCGTCTATCACACCGCTCCTGAATTTGAATTCAGGCTTCCGCGTGTACGAAGTCGACTCTGCCGTACGTACTTCCACGTACGCTAAACTCGAATGTTTTGGCTCACTTCCCTACTAGACATTCGAGGTCCTGGATGCCCATACGTGAGTTGCCCACTAGCTCAAGAGCAGAATGCACAAAGGGTGACCCCACGAAATGCAGGTGGCGGAGCGATGTGAACTCTTTTCCCGCGTTGGACGCGCGGACTACGTTCGGTCCGACGTACGTCTACGAGTACAGCACGCGTGCAACATACGGGAAGAATATCACTGGGTGGTGCCCGGACGATCCGCTGAACGCAACGTGGTGGCATCGCGTGACTGAGCGTGCGTCCCATCTCGCACCGCCTGCCCGATCAACCCTTACCTTCTGATTCCGTTATCCGCTTCAGAGATGGAATTGAACCCGAGCCTCGTTACGGTGCGCCAGTTTCCACATCTCGGCTCTATCATTGATCTGCTGACGTTTCGTTGTGGCTAAATAGACGTTTACCGATCTCCAAGGGAAGCAATCGGTGCTCACACCCGCGTGTTCCGGTCAGTGCATCACAGCGAAGATATGTTATATGCGGAGCGGCTCGTCGAGCATCGCTATCCAGAATTGCCTGAAAGGCTTTGGGTCGGTGTCGTAAATGGAAAGGTCTATCTTGTCGCATTTTCCTTTTTTGTTTGCATCGGATGCTACAATTCCGCTGGTATCAGGCAGACTTTGGACTTGGTCTCGAGACGATTATTGAACGCTGCAAAGATGACGTTTGTTGGTAGATACGGAATGCTCTGTAAAAATGGTCGGTCAAAAGTCAAATTTCAACATTCGTCATAGTAGGAACCCGTTTTCGATGTCGTGAGAGCTGATGTAAGAATCGTAGAACGTCTACGGAAAAAAGATCCAACCTCGAACACGTGAAAACATAATGGAACCTTACCCAAACTCTTGGGTGCGGCGCCGCCATGCTGGCTGCAGATGTGGTGGCATGCACATACCCTGCCAGGATGGGCGACATTATAACAACCGTTTAGGAAATGAAGACACAGTAAAAATAGGTATATGCTACTGTACAAAACAATGGCATTGTCCCTTCTGCCAGTGTAGGGTCAGTGTGTCCATTGCCCCTTGAATCGCACGTTTCGTCCCTCAAAACCACTGACTTCAGTGACTCGGATACCACAATGACCTTCACTGGCACACCTCAGTGCACCACCAAGGCCATTGCCTCCTTGCCCTCTGCCCCGTTTGCATGCTTAACGTCACCACCTGTCTTACTTATTTGAGGTTATTTCTTTGTCTCTTTTAGATTACCTTGCTGTGCTGCAACATGCATCGCTTAGATCTTGTGCCTCGGCCAGCTACATGCCTCGTGTTCTCTTTGTTCTTGTCTGCTTTGGTATGTTTCGTTAATCCCTCTGTTGCCCCTGAGCACAGACCACAGCCTGAGCCACGCCCCGTGATGATATTCTGAGGGCACATGCTCTCCCCCAAATTTTGGATTACCTCCGCATTGCCAGGTTTCTTGGTTTTGAGCCCTCGTCTCAATTCCCCTGTACGTTCATAACCTTCCATGTTGATCTCACACATCCCCTTTTCATAACTTTGTGTTACTCCCTCTACCTGATTCTTTGGTCCTGGGCCCTCATCTCCACTTGTCTGTGTTCATTTGGTGCTACTCTACTTGCCTGTGTGGGCATCGTGCCCTTTCTCCTCCCCTGTATCTCACTTCCTGTTCATGTTTCTTACTTTCCTATCCACCCTCTTTGTGCCTGCTGAATTTGTAGTGTTACCTTCGACTCTGTACTTTACAATTTCAGCCACATGTTCCTGTGCTCTCACTGATGTATTTAGGCTCTCTGTTCTGTGGAATAGACAGGCAAGCAGGCTACTAGCATTTTAGAGCTGTTGCGAGCCCACCACCACCTCCTCTCCTCTGTGTGACACACTCTCTTGTGTGCCTCAGGCCTTTGAGAATGCCTTCTAGCCTTGCCTTCACAGCGCTGCCTTCCTCGCCTTTGCACTCCCTCCAAACTCACCAGCATGTTCCACCGCATGCACACCTTATATACATTTGTCAGCAGGTGCAGTGACGGTGTTACGATTTCTTTCCTATTTCCTTCCCTTTTCCTTCATCCCCTACATCGACCCATGACCCGCATCGAACCCGCGACTCGACTATGATACTGAGACTCACGTGACCAGATACGGAAGGACCTTCTCGCCCTGCAATCCCTATATAAGGTAGCCTAGACTGTAGTCTCACCTCTAGGCTTGTTCTCTTTGTACCAATACCGAGCTATGCTCTGGCCCTTGGTGGCTATCGTATTACCCTCTTATCTTGTGAAACCCCTGATCCTCAGGCTGATTGCCTGACTTCCAATTCCCCTGTACTAAACCCTTGACTTAGGGTAGTACGCTTAAGGGGACCGTCACTGCATCCAGTCTTAAACACGAAGACTCGCAGTGCCCAGGTCGATCACGTGACCTGGCGAACCTCGACCGATACGCTCAGAGCTCGAGCGCAACAGACGGTGCCGGGACAGCCATGGTTGCAGCGCTGGGACAACCGTGGTGGTGGTGATGGTGCTGGAGTCATAGGGACTATGGAAGGTTTGACATGTCCCTGATGCGTTAGCACTACATGCCAAAATAAAAATAAAAAACAGACTGTCTGTGCAGGCATCTTGGCCCCTGAGTGGTGTCCACAGCGCGGCTGCAGTGACAATGCTGGTGCAGTGGTGGCCATGGTGACAACACTGGCATGGCCATGGTAATGATGCTGGCATGGCCGCAGTTGCAGTGGGGGACGATCGCGGCGGTGGTGATGGAGCTGCATTACCTGGAACACATGGTCAGCATCTAGGCACTAATTATCTTACTTACCTTTCCTGTTTGTGCACTTGCACTAGTGATCCCTAAGGACAACCAAATAGAAATAGTTAGTCTACAAAATATATGATAGCCACTTACACATGGATGTGTGATGAAGAGAGTGTGGTTGGCCGCAGTGATGGACATGTCACAATGTGACATGTATTCTTGTCTAGTGTGACAGTGCAAGATATTGACTTGAACTTTTCAACATGTTCACGAAGTGAACACCTTTCACAAACACCCCAACTTTCAGTCCTACCAAGACCTGTTTGTTTTCTTTCTTTCTTTTTCGTTTGTGTCATTCCTAGTAGCTGACCAATAGCTTTGTAGGTACACACTGGCACCCTGTCGCCCCCCTTGCTCGCATGACAACGTTTCGCCGCCAGATCACCACCACCCCTTTCACACAAGTGCCTGTGGTTGGTTTCTCCCCTACACCCCATCGTCACGTCACCGCCCCCCTCTTGCTCACTTGCTGGCCTTTTTTTTTTTTTTCTTTTTCCATTCATATCATTCCTAACTGTGACTAACAATAGCCCCTCTGTTACGATCTCCCCTATGGACTGTATGGACCATCTCTTTTCTCGTATGCTACCTTGCTTACGCTTCACGTTGTGACTCGATGATGATGACTGACAATGCTCCATGAGGGCATGGAGTGTGTACTATACTTAGGCATGCTGACTCGTTCGTGACTCACCCCGCTCCACGGCTACCTGTGGAGCCGGTACTATACTTAGCGGACTACTCCACTACCTTCGCTATGACTCGGTAGTAGTAGCATGTGACTCCCCTGTACCAGGCCTATATAAGGGCCTTAGTTTGCATAGAGTCAAGCCCTAAGCTTGACTTCGTTTCTTAAATCGATTGTCTTGCCTCTTCACTTGAGCTCGCCGCTCTAAGTCATTGCCCCTACTTGAACTTGCCGCTTCAAGTCGCCTTTCGCTTCATCGCTCAGCAAGGCTCTGCTTGCTCTCACGCCCTTCTAAGTCAGCTGTAACGACTTAGCTCTGAGCCCTCGCACCAGTCATGTGCTCACTCTACTCCGAAGAACTCAGCTTCGCTCTCGTGTCGACATGACCACTGGAAGTGTCACGCTCAGGACCACGTGCTTGTTGCCTCGCACGTGCTCACTCTTGCCCACGCCCCAAGTTGCACAAGTCGTGCACACGGCCCATCGAGCCGTAACATAAGTCAAGCTTCCCACTAACCACCAGGAATGCCCCGCCCTGGACAATACAGACTATTGGGAATGCCTCAGCGATCTTAATAGAAGACGCGCACATATCACCCAGTGGAGGATCCTCCTTGACGACGCAGTTTATCGTCACAATGCCACCTGCTTCTGTCCTGTGCCGAAGGACCATCAGAACAACATCGTGCCCTCTCAATCGAAGTAGAAAACTTTCAGTTTATCGAACAAAAGTGGCTAGAAGACTTCACAGCATTTGAAGCAGCCCTCACCATCTTACAGCTATCGCTAGAACCCTGGAGTCTACTCGACGACCGCGTTTAGGACCTCTCCATGAGATCAGCTTGCCAGAAATCCTCGAAGCCGTCTCTGGACACGAGAAGCCACAGACCATCTTGAAAGCGACGTTAACTGCCACTGCCACGAGTGCCCAAGAACCTGCACCAACGGCCCAAACAGACACCACCGTAACCTCGATCAGATCGCACAAGAACTTGCTGAAATCGTTGCTGAGGTCGATTTCGTCTGCACCATCTTCGTCCACCAAGTAGAGCTCATTCTACAAGAAGAAGGGCAGTAAAGTGGCGACCCTTCGAATACAAATCTCAGAGACCAGAGACACCCCAGTTACACCGCGAAAGAACGCGACCTACCAGATTACATCTGCGGAGGAGCCTATTGGAAGGACACTGATCGAAACCTCAGAAAGTGGTGCTACCACCACATGATCCAAGCCCCTGACGGAAGCATAAAGCACTTCCCTATCGAATTCATCAATGACCACTGGTACATCCTCGAGTGGGCAGAAAATCGTTACTGGACAAAGCCAGACAACTGCATCCCCCACGACGATACCACAGGACTAGGACACCCTGGTAAAGCTCCAGAAAGCATCGACGTAGACCCACCTTCGCCTCCACTAGCCCCCTCCACGTTGAAGGGGAAACAAAAGGAAACAGAGCCGCTCGAAGAATTCCTGAGCACCGGACTTCAGGATGTTGCTACGCTCCAAGGCAGTCACCCCCTCACCCAGGAAACAGCAGCCACACCACAGCTACTCCGTCTAGCACAGCAAGCCGCCCAACCTACGCCGCCACCACCCATCCTCCAGCAGCCCATACCACCCCACCTCCACCACAGCAGACCAGTATGGCAACGATCTCGAGCCACAAGGAAACGGCAACGATTCCATGAAGGGAAATGCGCCAGCAATCTTCGATGGAGACCGGAGCAAAAGTGCCAAGTTCCTGAAGGAATTCAAACTGTACTGAATTCTCAATGGAAAATCGGATAATGTCACCATCCCTTACAACCGAGTAGTGCTAGCCATTGGATACATCAGAGGCCCCAAGGTGGACAATTGGACTGACGCACAAACCACGCTCCTAGAAGACAGAACCACCAGAGCAGTCAATCGCATCCAGAAAACGGATGAAACGCTATGGGCTAGCTTCGTCCAGGACTTCACCAACGCCTTCACAGATATGGCCAAAGAACAAAACGCCTTTAATAAGTTGGTCAATCTCAAGATGCAGGAAAACGACATCGATGGCTTTATCACCACCTTCAACCACCTTGTCCTAGCAGCGGGACAATCCCCTACAGACCTAGGAATGCTGGATCTCTTCAAAAAGGGTCTGCGCGAGGAATAGCCCTGAAAATACTCAATAAAGAGACCATACCCATGACACTAGACGACTGGCAAGAAGCAGCGTGAAAGGAGGTCATCAGAAGTGCCAGATACTTGCTGACCTAGGACCTGCCCCCAACCAGCAACACTTCACCCCTAAACCGCGGTTCATCCCCAGAGCACCAGCCCCTGCCCAGCGCCCCAGAAATAACGCCCCAGTCCCCATGGACGTAGATGCCGCATGCATGGGAGGGCCACTGACAAATGACAAAAAGAAGAAGCTGATGGATGAGCGCAGATGCTTCTACTGCAAGGAAAAGGGACACCGCACCGCTCAATGCTTCAAAAAGAAGGGAAAACAAAACCAGCAAGCCCCCTCCCAACGTGCCACACTCGTAAGAACAACGAGTCAGGAAAGTCTGACCATCGTCCCCAATGATAGCGCCAGCCAAACACCAATGGACGTCATGTCCCAGCTGCGTGCCATGAGCACAACAGAGCGATCAGTGGCCTTTGACCACATTATCCAGGAAGACCTGGATTTTTAAAGTGGCTTGACCTAACAGCCTGGGATCAAGCCTCGCGTATTTGTACCATGTATGTTTCAAACCGGAATAGTATCAATGTCAATTTTATGTTTTCCACCATACATGGAAAGGCTGCAGAAAGTGCGCTCATAGATAGTGGCGCCACCGATAACTTTATTGACCAGAAAACTGCCCAAAGGCTGCGTCTTGTGCCCAGATGACTCCCCCAGCCACGCCTCCTCTACAACGTCGATGGATCTGAAAACCGCAGTGGACGAATCACCACTTACTGCGACCTAGCGATCAAACAGGGAAAGAAAGAAAGCATACAGCGCTTCTTCCTCGCCAACCTAGGACGAGACCGGATGATCCTGGGATTCCCCTGGTTCCACGCCTTCAACCCCGACATTGACTGGAGCACCAAGACCGTCAAGGGAGGACCAATTTCCCTCGCAATAATGAGTAGGAAGGCGCCGGATCAACCCAGAAGCCTGCTGAGATATGCCCAACTCCTTGGACACGCCCTCCAAGCGATGACCCTGGAGGAAGGAGACACCCTAGTCCTCCAGATCAATAGGATGAACATCGCACAGGAATGGGCCATCAAAGAGCACCAAGAAAGAACCACCCCCACAGCAGCAGACGTGCCTCCAGAATACTCGCGACACTGGAGAGTCTTCTCAGAAAAGGAAGCACAACGCTTCCCACTGAGCAGAGAAGACGATCATGCTATCAGACTGAAACCCAATGCCCCTGCCACGATGGACTGCAAGGTCTACCCGCTCAATCCCAAGGAAATGGTCGCCGCCGACACCTGGCTTCAGGAACAGCTGGACAAAGGATACATCGAATTGTCCAGCTCCCCTTACGCCGCCCCCTTCTTCTTCATTAAAAAGAAGGATGGATCCCTCCACCCAGTCCAGAATTATTGCATGCTGAACAGTTGGACGATACGAGACGTCTACCCCCTTCCCGACATTAGCATCCTAACCAGAGACCTTGAAGGACGTGCCCTTTTTACCAAGTTTGATATCCGATGGGGGTATCACAATGTTAGAATCAAAGATGGCAATCAATGGAAAGCGGCCTTCAAAATGCCACAAGGACTGTTCCAGCCAGCGTCATGCTATTTGGACAGTGTAACACACCCAGTACCTTCCAGCGAGTAATGGATCGACTCCTGTGCCCGCTAAAGCTCAAGTACCTGAGGATGATTTTCGTATACATGGATGACATCCTCGTTGCCACACCTCTAGACCATGCGCTGCACCGATGCATGGTCCACGAGCTGCTAGACATCCTAGAAGCAGCATCATTCTTCCTGAAGCCCCAGAAATGCCAATTCGAACAGAGACGAGTCGAATACCTGGGACTGGTCATTGATGGAGACTCGCTGTGCATCAAATCTAGCAAGTTGAAAGGCATCAAGGAATGGCCTCGAGTACTCACCAGTGTCAAGCAGCTGCGATCCACGCTCGGTGTTCTAGGATACCAACGCCCCTTCATACCAGGATTTGCTGAAATCGCCCACCCCTAACCAACCTCCTAAAGAAAGGAGCCCCTTTCATCTGGACAGATGAGTGCACCGCAGCGGTCGACCAGCTCATCGAGATTGTCACAAGGACCCAGTTCTCTGGCAACCAAGCCCAGCACGCCCCTATGAACTGGAAGTAGATGCCTCCCAGAATGCCACGGTGCCATCCTGTACCAACACGATGCTCAAGGACGCGACAACCAGTAGGATATGACTCCAAAATGTTCACAGCCACTGAACGCAATTACCCCATCTGGGACAGGGAGTTCCTTGCCATCGTCAGAGGTTTAGAACACTGGTGTCACTTACTTATGGGCGCCCAGCACCAGGTCACGGTTATCACGGACCACAAGAACCTTCAATACTACCGGTCACCCCAGAAGATCAACCGCCGCATTGCTCGATACATCCTCACGCTTGGGGATTACCATATCACCCTGGTACACCGCCCAGGAGCCACAAATAAAGCTGATGCCCTCTCCCATCATCCAGATTTCGACCATGCTGGCCAAGACAATGCCGAAGTCCTTGCCCTACCACCCACCTTGTTCACCAATGCCGCAACAAGTGTCGACCTTGAGGACCGCACCCTCGCCCTCCAGAACACCCATAAAGACACCCTCGCCACCTGGGCCTCCACCTACCCCATCGAACGCTGCCCCAGAGGAGGCTGGTGGCATGCCAACCGCCTAGTTGTCGTGGCAGACAACGACCTTAGGAGGGGAGTGATCTCTCTATACCACAACTCGCCAACCGCCAGACACCCCGGAATTTTAAAGACTTGCCTACTCATCGCCAAAGACTACTGGTGGCCCAACATGAAGCAAACCGTCCTTGCCTATGTCAAAGGCTGCGCCACCTGCCAAGCCACCAAAGTAAACACCACCAAGCCCGCGCCGCCCCTTATGCCTATCACAACCAACCCCAACACCCTGCCATTTGAAACCATTGCCCTCGACTTAATCGTCAAGCTGCCCCCATCAGAAGGATACGACTCCATCCTCACAGTAACAGACCATGACTGCTCAAAGGCAGCTATATTCATCCCCTGCAACGAAGCAATGACCGCACCAGAACTCATCATGCTATACGCCAAGCACGTGTTCCCCCACTACGGCATCCCCCGAAAGATCATTAGCGACAGAGGAACACACTTTGCCTCACACTTCCCACGAGAGCTGTGCAAGACACTGGGGATTGAGCAAAACATTAGCACCGCATACCACCCCCAGACAGATGGCAATCCGAATGAACTAACCAATGGCTCAAGCAATACCTCCACATTTATGTCAATCACCAGCAGAACAACTGGTCCGCCCTCCTGCCCATAGCCCAATACGTTCACAATGCCTGGCCCAGTAGCACTACCAAACAAGCCCCTTCCAACTCCTCATGGGACATATCCCATGTGCTCATCAGCCACAGAGGTCTGAGAAAATGCCATCGCTCCAAGAACGCCTAGACCTTGTCCATCAGGGATGGATATCAGCGCAAACTGCCATTACCAATGCCCAGACCCTTGTTAGCGCCAGAAGGGGAGCGCGATTTAAGCCATTCACGAGAGGACAGAAGGTCTGGCTCGATGGAAGGAACATCCACATCACCCAGCCAAGTGCAAAACTTGCTCAAAGGCACTATGGCCCCTTCCAGATCACTGACATCATTTCCCCAGTAGTATACTGAGTTGCAATTCCCCCTCAGTGGAAATTATGCCACGTCCATGACGTATTCCATGCAAGCCTCCTCACCCCATACGTAGAAACTAAAGAGCATGGCCCCAACTTCACAGAACCGCCTCCTGATGTTATCGATGGAGAAGCAGAGTATGAAGTCAAGGCCATTCTAGAATACCGCACATTTGGAAGAACAAAGCAACCGCAGTACCGAGTCAGATGGAAAGGGTACTCCGCAGCAGAAGACATGTGGGAACCTCGGAAGAACCTGAAAAATTCACTGAACCTAGTCCGCCAATTCCACCGAGATAACCCCACAGCGATAAGAAAAGCCTATATAAGACATGCCTTGACCGCCCTCAAGTCCTCATCTCCCTCTCTCACCTCCACCATGCCCAGCACACCCCCACCTGCTTACTCATCCCTTATGTCCTCCGATGGCTTGCAGAAAGTCCCACTCATCAGCAAAGGGAAAGGAAGGGAAGCCCCCATCACCTTGAGCTCACCCACACCTTCCACCTCGGAGAATGACAACGCGCAGCGCCCCGTACAGGTCCATGTCGCCACCAGGGTATTCACTGTGCGAGGCGATGACAGCAGCAGCGACAATGACGACAGCAAGGCCAGCAGCAACACTGAGTGGACCGCCAATGATCGCAGAACAGGTGGACCAGTTCCTGGACGAGCTTCTCCACTCCCTGACCTCCACAGCTGCGCCAAATTCGACCACCCCCTCTCCGCCAACAATTTCTGTGGAGTCTGCAATGCCCCTGTTAAGATGGATGACAGCCACGCCACCTGGAGCGCCTCCCCCATCTCAAGCCTCGACACAGCGACCGCCAACCCCAATACCCCCACTTCACCGCCCGGGGTCAATGCCCCCACTGTTCCTGCACCCACTGGACGAGGTACGGACGATGACCTTACCAGCGCCTTCCTGTTACGACCACGACCACCACGCGCACTGACTTGCGCACGACCCAGTCTGTGCGGGAGCTCCTGAAGCTCACAGCTGGCTAACTGACAAGACAAGGATGGAATTGGGGACTCCTAGGGAGTGCCCCTGAACCGCTACGCACTCATTTGACACTATGGACACTGAACTGATACTATACGGACTAATTAGGAAGGAGGCTGCTAGCCTCATGTACACTCACATGGTTGCGGCACTCGCATGGCACATGCATGTGCATGCATCATGCATATCACACCGGCACATCACAGAACGCTAAAGGCGTGTTCCCCTGGGTCCAGGGTGTAGTGCAGACGTGTTGCAGCGTGTTGGCAGGCCGCGCGTTCACCGGACATTGAGTACTTTTGCTATTGGGTCGATCACTATGACCCTTGATCTCATACCTCATGCGCACCCTCGAATTCTTACTGATACGCTTGCGCGTCCCTATGACGCATAGTCTGGAACCTACTAGATGCATGGGCCCTATGCCCTGACGGTTACGCAGCCCTCTAGACAGGGGCCTTCACGAAACTATAAGTAGCACACTCCTTTGTGCAGTAGACTACAGACTCGACCTCTTGAAAATCCAGCCTACAGTTGAACCTAGGAATCCCTGCAGAGGGAAGCACCCCTAGGACACTCCGAACCAGAACAGACCTTCCAAGGCCACCAGTACACTCTCCCCTCCTCTCTACCCCTCTTTCTCCCCCTTGTCATAAGGGAACTCTTTTGGCTTGGAACACCTTTGCATTGAAGTCACTTAGAGGTCACTGCGCTATCAAGTGCACCTTTGACACTTGTGCACGACAGTTGGCTTACGTCTTGAGCCATAGCAATCAAGAGGAGAACCATTGTTCAAACGTCCACAGTGCACGTCGCACTACCCTGAAGCAGGACTTGGGCTGAACCAAGTCAACGATAAGCAAGTCGCTTAGAACGCCCAAGGCTGAGCGTAACACTTCCAGCTTTTGCAGCCGCCAAGCGTCGCTGCCACCAGAATGCCCGCCGGGCTTCCGACGCGGCTCCCAGCCCCTCCTATCCTCCGTAGCTATGCAGACATTGCCGCCACCCACGCCTATCAAGGAAGAGAGCCCCGCACCACAACTCCACGTGCCCACAGTGCCCGAGGGAATCCAGGCCACAGTCAGCCGGACAGCGTGCTCAGCTACGATGGTTATTTCCTGCGATGGAATCGACTTGTCGACAATACAGGTGAACGGAATACTATCCTTGTCCCCGATCACAACAATCGACTAGTCCCGGCCACGTACTATGCCCACTTGCCCTTCCTCGATGAGCCCCTCATCCTCAGATGTCTAACACCAACATCCCACATCTTTGCTGAGCCCCTCCATGCTAAACCCTGCCCCGACGCTCACCTCCCAGCCATAGATGACTGGGACCTCTTTGCCCTGGAGGGCAGCCACCAGTTCCGCCACCATGTTGACAGACTGTCGATGGACTCAACGACCAGGGGGTAGTTGCTGAAATCCACAGATACCGAACTGTGGTGCGCAAACTCCACTTCCAGATTGAGCAGGAATACCACCACCTGCTGACCACCCCGGAGCGTCGCGTCAAGTATACCACCCTCCAGTTACAGAGGGACACTGACTTAGTTTGCTGCCACCACAAGCTCAGGGATAAGCTGCATGGCATTGAGGTACACCTGTACGAGGCCGCCGTCATGTCACGCATCGGGCCCAAGCTGGACCAGATCCTGGAGCAACCTGCCCTCCCCTCTATGTCCTACTTCATGCGGGGCCGCCCCGCCACCCACCAGACTGACATTGTCTCCACCCTCCCCGTCCACGTGCCACCGCACATCCATTTCATGAACGCATGCCCCTTACCCGTTCGCGAATGCGCCACCATCCATGCCCTCCGCCGTAAGCATGCCTGTCCCCCTGAATCATCCCCTGACGCCAATGATGCCAGACAAGCCTTATCCGGTGAGCCCGCCACCTCAGACTAACAGCATGGCAGCTGTCCCTTAGAGGAGGGCGTACTGTTACGATCTCCCCTATGGACTGTATGGACTGTCTCTTTTCTCGTACGCTACCTTGCTTACACTTCACGTTGTGACTTGATGATGATGACTGACAACGCTCCATGAGGGCATGGAGCATGTACTATACTTAGGCACACTGACTCGTTCGTGACTCACCCCGCTCCATGGCTACCTGTGGAGCTGGTACTATACTTAGCGGACTACTCCACTACCTTCGCTATGACTCGGTAGTAGTAGCATGTGACTCCCCTGTACCAGGCCTATATAAGGGCCTTAGTTTGCGTAGAGTCAAGCCCTAAGCTTGACTTCGTTTCTTAAATTGATTGTCTTGCCTCTTCACTTGAGCTCGCCGCTCTAAGTCATTGCCCCTACTTGAACTTGCCGCTTCAAGTCGCCTTTCGTGTTCATTGCTCAGCAAGGCTCTGCTTTGCTCTCACGCCCTTCTAAGTCAGCTGTAACGACTTAGCTCTGAGCCCTCGCACCAGTCACATGCTCGCTCTACTCTGAAGAACTCAGCTTCACTCTCGCATCAACGTGACCACCAGAAGTGTCACGCTCAGGACCACGTGCTCGTTGCCTCACACGTGCTCACTCTTGCCCATGCCCCAAGTCGCACAAGTCGTGCACATGGCCCATCGAGCCGTAACACCCTCCCCTCACAGATACACAATGCCCTGCCACTGTGTCACCAACACCCCCCTCGCTCACAAATGCGAGGCTTTTGCCACCACACTGCCACCCCCTCTTGCTCACAAGCACGAGCTGTGGGTGTGCCTTTTCTTTTCTCTTTTTTTTTTTTTTTCTTTCATTCATATCATTCTTACTAATGCGTTCCTATTTCCTCATAGTTTTACCTAGTGTTTTAAGGTCCGGTCCGGTCTGGTCTTTGACCTCCAGAGCCATGCAACCGGACCAGGGCATCAGCAAGACCCAAAAACCCTTAATTTGTCTTGATGGTCTTAATTTTGTCATTAAGGCAACTAAGTCTGTTAAGGCAAGTTGCTGACTTAATTGTGACTTAGAAATATTGCCCTAAGGCAAGATTAAGAACACCTAAGTCACACCAACAAATTTAAGTTCTCTAAGTCAAGTTAAACACAATTTTAAGGGGTGCACACAATTCACACTTTTTACTATTACTATTTTTAGGGCAGTATGCTACAGTTCATCTACAGAAGATGGGAAAACAAGTAGATACAGTAGAATTATAACACGTTACCAATAAAAGTACAATAAAAAGCAGTGCCAGCACAGCCACAACAGTAGGAAGGGTGATGGCACAGCCATAGAGGTGGGGGTCTGCTGCAGCCACTGTGGCAGGGACGGTGCGGCACGGCGCGGCGTGACAGGGCGCAGCGCGGTGCGGCACGGCAGGGCGCGGCGGGGCACGGCAGGGCGCGGCAGGGCGCAGCGGGGCGCGGCAGGGCGCAGCAGGGCGTGGCGGGGCGCAGCAGGGCGCGGCGGGGTGCAGCAGGGCGCGGCGGGGCGCAGCAGGGCACGGCAGGGTGCAGCAGGGCGCGGCGGGGCGCAGCAGGGCGCGGCGGGGTGCAGCAGGGCGCGGCGGGGCGCAGCAGGGCACGGCAGGGCGCGGCGGGGTGCAGCAGGGCGCGGCGGGGCGCAGCAGGGCGCGGCGGGGCACGGTGGGGCGCGGCGGGGTTGGCTGGGCGACCGCGACGGCAATGGCGGCGAGGCTGCTGCTGCCGTGGCCGCGGTGCGGCAGCAGCTGCCGTGAGGATGCTGCCGTGGCCGCGGTGGCTGCAGGGATGGTGCTGGGCGACGTCAACGACGATGGCGGTGAGGGTGCTGCCGCCGTGGCCGCGGCGAAGGCGCTGGCGTGGTGGGGGTGGCGGTTGCGGTTGCGGCTGCAGTGAGGGTGCTGCCATAGCCCCTGCAGCGACGACGGTGCCGGCGCGGCCGGCGGTGGGGATGGTGTTGAGCGACAGCGACAGTGCAGCGGCGGCGGCGGCGGCGATGATGGTGCTGGAGAGATGACAACGGCGATGGAGGTGCTGCCACCGCCACAACCGCAATGACAGTGCTGACACCGCAATGGCTGCGGTGACGGTGACGGGTGCGGCGGCGGGGAGGGTGCTGGGCGACCGCAACAGTGAGCTTGGTGGCACTACCGCAACGGCGGTGAGGGTGCCAGGGTGACGGCGATAGCGCTATGGCATGGTTGCAGTCTAGTCAGTTATACCACATATTATGATTTGACTGAGGTACATAGCTGGTGGTGAACTCCACCTCTGCCAACACCCCAATGGTTGGCCACTGGGGAAACACGAAGACAATAAGTCCCGCGTCCCGCATCGCTTGTTCCTCCGCGTGAAACGTCGCTTGTGGCCTGAGTCGCTGAGGAAGAGGAATTGTGGGCCAAGTCTTCAGTCAAAAGGCACGCACATCTGCCAGTGGATTGAGGGAAAGAGCCGCCTGAATAAACGCGTGGACAACTAGAAATGATGCACTATAGAAAATGGGCGTTGACTTAGAAAAAAACGGACGGATGTTTACAGGTCATGTGACGGCCAATGTTGAACTTTTTTTTTCGTTCGCACTACCCACTTGACGGCATGTTCAATTGAGCGTGCCATCCTTGGTTTTTCCTTCCTAGCTCATAATTTTTATTCTGCAGGTATAGTTGTGCCCACGGGGTATGAACAAGCCCCAGGGTATGCCCCGCCACATCGCCACCTACGCGCCCGCATGCACGGCATCCACATCGTTCGCCACGATCGTGGCTGCCTTCTTTTCTTGGGACGGCAAGGTGAGCACGAATATCACTACCACCACCTCTTCATACCAGCCACGTCACCACCTCCACCTCCACCATCAGCTCTTCGTCACTACCATCCCTTTCACATCGCCAATGCCGCCGCCGCCTCGTCTCCGCTGCCACCGCCTCGTCTCCGTTGCCACCGCCTCGTCTCCGTTGCCACCGTCTCGTCCCCGTCGCCACGGCCACCTTATCGTAACGACCGCGTACCGCCACCATCTCGTACCGGCCACGTCACCACGCGCGTTCGCCTCCTGAGCCAGCAGGTGAGCCTTTATTTCTATTTTTTGCTATGTAGTGCTAACGCGTCAGGGATGCCGAAACACCCTCGTTCACAGTTACCGCGGTCTTCAAACCGCCGCTACCACCAACGGCCAAGAGGGCTCCCAAAGACAGGGGCAACATGAGCACGGGAAGCATTGCATCCCGAGCTCACAGGTATGTCCTCTTTTTTTCTGTCAAGTTTTTTATGTCTTGAGTCTCTTAATCTACAGGAACTAATGACGACGGCAGCAGCACCAACGGCGACGCTGGCACGACCAACGACGATGACGGCGACATCGTGACGACCACCGCGACACTGCGACCACGACCGCGACACCACGACCACGACCGCGACCGCAACCACGACCACCGCACCCCGACCATGACTACCGCGACGGATGACAACGACCACTGCGACAATGACGGCGGCGACGACGACCGTGACGGCACGGCTGCTGTCACGCCAGTGCCGCCGCCGTGCCAGCACCGTCACTGTGGTTGCTGCTGTACTGATGACTGCCATATCTTTATTAGGTTAATTAATTATTAATTATTATACATTCTACCTGTAAAATAGAGTAGTAAACAATATAATATGAATTTTGAGCCTCTTAAATGTGTGTAAATGTTAATTAAAGTGGGCTTAAAATTGTCTTAGCCACTACTTAAAAAGTTTTAAGTTCACACAGCCATGAAAATTTAAGGCATCACAAGGCTGCTAAGTGGTAAATTAAGAGAATGATGTCTTAATTAAGAGGTGACCTTGCTTAATTGGTCTTAGGAAAAAATGGTCTTAAATTTGTCTTAGAAAAATTTTAAGGCCAATTAAGATTCATTAAGCACTTTTTGGTTTACCTGATGGGACCGGTTGCAGACAAAGCTAAAATCTTAAAAACCGGACTGAGACCGCAAGCAACCGGTCTACTTTGGTCCGGTTGCAGAAAAAAGACCGGTTGGGACTGGTCTTTCTAGAGACCGGTTGACAACCAGTCTCAACCAGTTTTTTTGCAGTTGCAACCGGTTTTTTATACCAAAACACTCTATATTCAAGTCTAAGTGTATGTAGATACAATCTAATACTACTGTAAGTAGGGAAGGAGATGCTGGTGGTACTGCCGCCGCCGCTGCCGCCGCCGCTGTCACCGCCGCCACTGTCGCCGCCGCCGCCGCCATGCTGATCCTGTCACCGCTTGTACTCTGGTGCTGGTGTTGCCGCGTTGGTGGTGCTGGTCCTGCCGCTGCCGTCGCTGTGTCACTGGTGTCGGTGCTGCTGGCGTTGCCGCCGCAGCCGTGTCGCTGGTGCTGGTGGCCTGGTGCTGGTGCTGACGCTGATGCTGCCACCACTGTCGCCCGCTGGTGTCGCCGTTGGTGTCGCCCGCTGGTACCGCCACCAGTGTCGCCCACTCGTGCTGCCGCCGCCGTCGCCCGCTGGTGTCACCGTTAGTGTCACCCGCTGGTGCCACCGCCGTCGTTGCCTGCTCGTGCCGCCGCCATCGTCACCCGCTGGTGTTGCCATTAGTGTTGCCTGCTGGTACCGCCGCCAGTGTCGCCCGCTCATGCCACCGCCGGTGTCGCCCGCTCGTGCCGCCGCTGTCATTGCCCGCTGGTGTCGCTGTTAGTGTCGCCCGCTGGTGCCACCGCCGTCGTTGCCTGCTCATGCCGCCGCCGTCGTCGCCCACTGGTGTCGCCATTAGTGTCGCCTGCTCATGCCACCGTCGTCGTCGCCTGCTCGTGCCGCCGCCGCCGCCCGCTGGTGTTGCCGTTAGTGTCGCCTGCTGGTACCGCTGGTGCTGCTAGTGCCGCCTGCTTGTGCCGCCGCCACAGCTGCTGGTGCTGTCCTAAGGGGGGAGAAGATGATGTCGTTAGTGTGTGTGTTTTTATGCTAGTGACGACACACCTGTTGTTTCTCCCAATCCCCAAGCCGAGAGCAGGGGTCCATCAGTTGGTGGACCGCTGCTGCTTGATGTCCGACGCAGAGGCAGAGAGAAAGAGTACCTACCTAAACTGGACGACATTTGCCAGAGTTTGAAACTCCGCATAAAAGTCGCACGACTTCGAAACATGAAGAAATGAAGATCAAAAAACAATAAGAAAATAAACATAGAAGTACATTACTATGTAGTCTGGTTGCAATTTGCAACCGCTTGCAACCAGTTTTTCTGTGGTTGCAATATATGAGGTGGAGATGAGGGACCGCAACCAGGACCGGACAAAAATAAGTGCAACCAGGACCGGTGGTCCGGTCCTAGTGCGGTCCGGTCCGGTTGGGTCCCGGTCTTTTTTTGGTCCATAGGACCGGACCTTAAAACACTAATGTCCGGAGACAGAGGCTGGCCCGGGGAGCCCAAGCCTGAAGTAGAGGGAGAAGGGCCTGGGGACTTGGCCGTCGTGCCTGTGAGGACCGAGGAGGCAGTTTGTTGACTACAAGACATGACAGGGGGTACTGCTGTGGAGGGTTCTGGTTGTTATGCTGTTGCAGACAGAACTTTGGGCAATTTGACTTGAGGTGCAAGAGTGGATGTCGGTGTTGGTGTAGTGAGCAGGTGAGCGGCAAGGAGAGACTTGTGCCTGCACATGGCAGGATTGATTGATGCTACTCTGTTTGCCTTGAAATGTGACAGTGAAATTCGGCTCAAGCAGATCCCATTGAGTAGCTACCACTGGATGTGCCACTGGTGAGCTCTGAGAGTGAGAGTTGTTCCTCAACATCATGATGTACATTCGCATCTGCTTCTATCCTGGTGATGTGAGCTACCGCATGGGGCAAGGGTGTGGGAGAAGACTTCAAGGAGAATATTGAGCCAAGAGAGATGGTGTGAGATGGGATGAGATGGAGTTGAATATGACAATGGGGAAATGAGGGATGGAATTGTAACCCTAGGGTACCTGGGTACCTTGGGGTCAGCGTGTTTGGGGGCAACAGAGACACTAAGTAACGCACTTCAAACTTTCGTTAACAGGCAATTTCAAAAGCGTGATGGTCGACATATTTGTTAAGATAATATGAGCAAAAGATGTCAAGCGAATGGTTGAAGGTGAGAGTACTTGGTAATGGCTCATTGCCATATACACCGATCAAGTGGGCAGCGTGCACAATGGTTTCAAGGTGGATGATGGACCGGATTGGTAAGCCAGAATCATCCATGTCGGGCTTGATCATCCACATCCCAGTGTCTTCATCCAGATTGTTGCCAATCCGCAAGAACCATTGGATGAGTGCACAACAATATATTACCCCATGGAACTTGAATTTAAAAAAGAGTCGAGCGCGTGCAACGTCAAGACCACGCATGCCTTCTGCGGCTGAGTCCGTACTAACGAACAGGCAATCATACCAGGGTGGGCCCTTATTTCAGCTTTGCACAGCATGTATACATTCACTACACATGCCACCAACACCACTTAGATCACTTGGTGCATAGAACTTGGCAACAGCTGAATTGTACACAGTCACCCGCCCATGAAATTCAGGAAGATCGCCTAGGGATGCATCGGATGACAATAAAGAGCCTGAGTCAGAGCTTGAGTCAGGCCGTAGTTGGCCATAGAGGAAATGGCGGATAAGATTAAGAAAGTCTGGTTGATTAATTTCCACTGCGAGATCATGGGATATGCTCATTGTTCTGCATGCATTTGTTAGTGATGTGTAGAACAGCTGATTTGGAAATACATAATCATGCAAAGTCTTTGCCAGCTCAATGGTTGCAATGAATCTTGGTCCAGCGACAATCTCATCCAAGTTGCCAGGGTTGTTGTCATTGACATCTTCGCAGCATGTCAACCGGGTTAGTATTAACGAGAACATTGCGTTATAGTGAAGATACTCACCAAGCTTATTTGGTTTGTCCAGTGATAGGCAGGTCCCTTTGAGCATACCGTGATTCATAAAATCAGCATGAGATGCAGCTAGTTTATCTAGTCACTGATTTGTAAGTAACACTTGGCCAAGTGGTTCGGATCGATTAGACCACCGCCAGGGCTCTTTTACAGCTTTGATATGTTTTGCCTCTGTAGTGGAGGAACACAAGCTGTTAGGAGCACCAAAGGCACGAATGAGTGCAAAATAATGAACAAGAGAATGTTGATGAGGAAGGTTGAATCCCTCCTCTCGGACACCACACTCCTGGAATATGACCCGATATCTGTGAAATCTAGCAAGGACATCCTCCAGCTCAGCAAGACGTTTCGAGTCTTGGACGTCCCATCAAGCAATATAGCAAAAGTCAAGGAAGGCACGGAAGGCATGCACCATATCAGGGGGTACATAGCCTTCAATCGCCGCCAGATAGACCTAGAATGACTTGTAATCAATGGTATACTAGTATTGTAGTTTGAAATAGATACAAACCTTCATCAAGGCTTTGGAATCATCCCCTGTCCACTGCTTGAAGCCCCGACCCTGAGGAAATTGCCGGATTCCACTAAACAAAGGAATGATTTTGATGCTAAAGTGAAGTATTAATAACAGCCTTTGGTGTTGCAGGAATATTACCGGCGGTCAATGTCATCTAAAATTTCATTTGCATGGGCTTTGCCATGTGTTGTCATGGTTACAAGGGACCGTGGCTCTAAGTGAGCACATCGTTCAGGGTCACGTGATTGTGTGGATGTATCACGTGTTCTTGCCATGGCTCGCTATGGTCACAGGGATTGGGGTCATGGACTCGCTATGGTAACGTGACGCTTGTGGCACGCTGTGGTCATGAGGGTATTGAGGTGGGCCAAGATGCCTGAGTACTTGGTTCTGGTAGGTGCACCTTAAAGCACCTGTTTGGCAATGTTCCACGTGTTATAGCACACGATGACAAGCTTCAATATGGCTTACTAAGCCGGAGTGGTGGTAGAGACGAAAAGAGAAGGTTGTTGCCACCAAGGTCTGATTGGGTAATCAACTTGTATTAGAGACGAAGTTGAGACTGGGGATTCCAGCTCAACTTCCTTCAGTTCTTATAGTGCTACTCCCTAGTCACTATGAGTCATAAGTAAGAGTCAGTAGTACTCAATAAGAGTCACTACTATGAGTCGCGTATCAGTCAGTATCAGTCACTAGCGAGCAACTCATAGGGAGTCGCTCTGAGTTGTGTACCAAGTCGCATCGCATCACAGTCACAAGGAGTCAGGCATCACATGACATATGGTCATGTGATAGGTAAGGAAGTCAGCGTGTCACATGACATAGGGTCATGTGACAGTACAGGTCACATGTCAACTTGCGAAGCGAAAGACAGAGATGGTAAAGTAGGGGCCAGAAACTGTAACACCACCCCCTCTTCTAGGCGGGTGTGCCATCACTCGCCAGTCCAGTCCATAGCTGTACAGTAAGCAATTGTAGGATTTGTAAAAGTCCTCACTGTGGTTCAAGAAAGGAGTCCCAGTCCAAGTCCTCACCATAAATAAGTTGTGCGTGCTCCAAGTCCACAATACTTCCCTCCTCCTCATAGCCAAAGTCAAGTTCTTCATGATGCCTGACACAGGGCAGACCGCGCCTATGTGTTGGTGCCCAACATGGACACCACAGGGGTTAGTTGGCATTTAGGTGAGGCGTGGCGCAATTGAAGCCCCAATGCCCATTCTGGTCGCAGAAACCGCAGAGCCACCACAAGGGGCAGTTCTCATATTTGTGGTCCGCACCATCAGACCTGCACCTCCCACAATAGAAGGTGGTGTTGAACCGGCAACACAAGGGCGGATCCCATGGGGATCTGGGCCACTCTAGGTCTCTCTAGAGCTAATCTGGACATATGGACAATATCCCCTTATGGGATATATTATGATATACTAGGATATATGCATGTCACCTTATGTCACGTCACACATGTCTACATGTATATAAGCACCAGCTTTTCACTGGTAAATATCAGTGTTGCTTTTGCCCACACTTCGTAGTATACAAGTAAGAGTCACTTCTATAAGTTCCACTGTATACCTGTCAGCTGTGCACTGCACTAGTTGCTGCGCTAACAGGTTATGGGCCCTGGTAGCCCCTAATGCGCCTTAAATGGCTGCAACTGTGCTTTGTGAGGTGGTACTCTGCTGCATTATTGCGCAAGTACCATGTACCACAATTAGGCGCAACTCTGAGTTCTACCCTTCCTCCTGAGGAAGGATACCACTCAGGGATGTACTGCCTCCTTGTGCATTGGCACAGATTGGCCTAGCATAGGCTGCGCAACTACGGCGCGCCATATGTGCCTGGCCTACTAAGGTGTACCAGTGGATCACGAGTCTAGCCTCTAATGCGCCAAAATATGAGTGCGCACATAAGGCTAAAGGCATAGACCATCCTTTTTCTGGTCTTCATCGCACCTACAAGTGCTGATTAAGTGTGTGTCACACAGACCTCAAATCGTTTGAAATTCAAATATGTCTAATGCCCTTACTCAACTCGTTCCCATGATGGACGGCACCAACTACCTTGAATGGGAAAAACAAATGAACGTGTACCTTAAGTCTTTGGACTTATGGGAGATCACTAGTGGCGTGGAACCTTTTCCTGCTGCCGCAGATCCTGCTGCACCTACTGCAGCTGAGCGTGCCTTGCAGAAGGCTTGGATGAAGGAGTCCAATCGCGCCATGGGAAACATCCTATTGCGCGTGGTCACCACCATCCAGGATAAGATCCTGAGCAAAGATGTGACCAAGCATGGACTACGTTGCGGAATGATTATGGCCAAGTAACTGCAGCCAATTTATTCCATGACTTTAAGAAGGCTATGACCTTCAAACTGGACCCTCACAAGTCGCCTGTGCCCCAATTTGAATATTTGGAGGCACAATATCAGCGCCTTGTGGCCCAGAATGTCGGAGTACCAAGCTTTATACAAGCTATGATGCTCCTGACTGCGCTTCCTACTCAATGGGAGCAGCAAATAGTCCCTGCCGTCATTTCCTCTCGCAGAATCATCCTTTTAAGCCTCAATGATGTCAAACAACACGTTTTGACACATTGGCAAGCCGATCAGACCAGAAAGACTGCCAAGGGACAATTTGATAATAGGTCCAATACCGCCCAGAAGCTTAGCGCTATCAAGCGCAAGCCTGGTGGACCGCCTTCCTATCAAACTCAAAAAGATAGGAAAGGCAAAGGGAAACAGCGCCAAGGCGCCACTCCCTATCAAACCCCTAGCCAATCTCCTGGCTCAGGATCTAAGTTCAGGGGTAAGTGTGGTGGCAGCAAGAAGAAGCGCGAAGGGGAACAACTCCACTTTGCTTCGCAAGCTTCTGTGCCTGCCCCTAGCACCCACACTGTTGCTTTCATTGGATCGCACGGAATTTCCACGCAAATTGCCAATGACACCCCCATGCCTCATGTCGCCAATCCACAGCCACCGCCTTCTTTCACTGAGGCGATGCAATTGGCTGACGACATTGGGGTTCCCAAGAACCCGCACAACGTCAAATGCTTGGAGCAGCGCATTACCATGCTGCAGCACAAGTCTGGTTGTCGCATGACCACTAATACACGCCGCGCCGGTCCCTCTAATGGGAGTTTCATTATCCCTATCTCTGACACAGAGGGGATAAGCGATGAAAGTGACGTTGAAAGTATGACTTCATGTGATGATCATGCTAGACGCTCCTCACCCAAATGTTATTCTCCAGTGTTACAAGTCACGAGACTGGACACGCCTAACCGCAAGCCCACTCCTGACTTCTCAAAGCCATATGTGGATCCAACTCCACATATTCCTTGCCCCCAAAGCTTTGATGACGTTGTCTTGCTTGGGGAGATTACGCTGGAAGAGAGGATTGACATAGAGCAAAGCCTCCTCGATGATCAAGGTGCAAGCGTGACTGATGATCTCTTTGGAGATGCCTATATGTCTGATGGGCAAGTCCCTCCTTACGCTCTTAAAAGCTTTACTAATCAGAAGGCAGTATGGGAACTGCGAACTTCTGAAGTGGATGGTACAGGTATTGACAAATATGTACACCATTGCTCCTCTGTAAAGTGTTCTGAGTGTAAGAATAGACATGATCACGTGTCCATTAACCCGCTATGGTTGCTTGATAGTGGTGCATCCTGCCATTTCACCTTTGCAATGGTAGACTTTATTGACTATATGCCTTTAACTGAAAAGTTAAAAGTAATTACCGCTGCCCAACCCATCTATATGGAAGGCAAAGGAACGGTATTACTAAGGCATAATGTCACAACAAAGGCAAAGAGCACAAAGTACTGTGACTAAAGCGTGCTATATATGGCCTTAAGCAAGCAGCTCTGCAATGGTGGCGAGCGCTTGACAAGTCCATGACGCAGCTAGGCTTTAAATGCCTTTATTCAGATGCTGGCATATTCGTTTATGGCAATGCATCTGTGATTGTTATTGTCTATGTCAACGATGCAATCTTTATGGGAAAGAACAAGTCCCAGGTCTTAGCGGTCAAGTCCCACTTTATGAAAGTATGGGAATGTCACGATCTAGGTCCTACTAAGGAGTTCTTGCGTATGAACATCGTTCAAAGACCTGGATGTATATCTGTTGATCAGACATCCTATCTTATGAAGGTGTTAAAATGCTTTGGTATGGAGAACACTAGAAGCGCACCAACTCCACTACCAATGGGCTATGTCCCAACTCCCAATGAGGAACCTGTGGATGAAAAGATACACCATAAGTATCAGCAAGTGATAGGTTCACTACTGTACATAATGCTGGGCACCCGTCCAGACATTGCGTATGCAGTCACTAAACTATCACAATTTGCTGCAAACCCCACCCAAATGCACCTAGACAAAGTGCTTTATATTTGCCGCTATCTAGTGGGCACTTCACACTATAAGCTAGTCTTTAGTAAAAGTGGAGGTGGGATATGCGCATGGGCTGATTCAGATTGGGGATCTGATACCACAACACAATGTTCCACTACTGGCTACTTTATACAGTTAGCTGGTGGGACTATATGCTGGAATTCACTGCGCAGAAGACAGTTGCACTGTCTTCTACAGAAGCAGAGTATATGTCGCTATCTGACACTAGCCGACAATGTGTATGGATAAACTCCCTTATGGGAGAGCTAGGCTTTACGCTAAAGCCCATACCACTCTGCGGCGACAACCAAGGAGCCATCTTTATGGGCTCCAACCCCGTTCAAGAAAGGCGAATTAAGCACATTGATGTGCAGTATCACTTTATTCGCCAAGCATTGAGCAAGGGGGAGGTTGAGCTTTTCTTCGTCGATGGTGCAGAAAATCCAGCAGACATGCTTACCAAGAATCTTGGACATGTCAAATTCCTAAAATTTAGGAGTCAACTTGGGCTAGACTTCACATCGCCCAATTAAGTAGTCATAATGCATGACCGTCACAGTCGCAGGAAACATGAGACAGAGCTGCACAGACAGTCTTACCTGGCAGCGTGCTGTGCATGGTAGCTTCCAAAATACCACTGCACGTGCTGCGCCTTCTAAGCCTCTCTCAGCGCAGACAAAGGTCTCTATCACAAGAACAATGCGACGACAGAACAGTGGTCGTCTATCTTGTGGATGGTCCCAGAAACTCCGCTGTCCATTGCCTTCGGCTCTTACGCAGTCGTCCACAGAAATCTGGATGATGCAGAGCTTCTGCACCTCCCAATAACAGATGTGCACGTTTCCGCACACACGACCCTCATGACCTTGCATTCATGACTACAAACCACTTCATATTTCCAAGAGCGCGTTCACTACTGCTGCACTTAGCAAGGGGGAGTGTTGAACGGCAACACAAGGGCTGGATCCCATGGGGATCCGGGCCGCTCTAGGTCTCTCTAGAGCTAATCCGACATATGGACAATATCCCCTTATGGGATATATTATGATATACTAGGATATATGCATGTCACCTTATGTCACGTCACACATGTCTACATGTATATAAGCACCAGCTTTTCGCTGGTAAATATCAGTGTTGCTTTCGCCCACACTTCATAGTATACAAGTAAGAGTCACTTCTATAAGTTCCATTGTATACCTGTCAGCTGCGCACTGCACTAGTTGCTGCGCTAACAGGTGGTCATTTTGCGGCGCAGTTTTGTTTTCTTCCCTACTCCTCGGCTTGCCCTAAGACGACGACGCCTCCTTGATGCTGTAATACTGAGGTCGCTGGGACGTGCACAGTCCCTATGCTCGTCACAAAGCCCCTGCTGTTCACCAGCATGACTACCTGTAGGAGTGAGGGGGTCCTGGAGTTCACTGGGCTCGAGGACATATTGTGGGGGTTCCCCAGAGCCTGCGGCGCATCATAGATCATCTGCCCTGGGTTACATAAGGAGCGGTGGCACTGAGGGGGCTGGTGAAGGGGTAGGTGAGGTCAGATCGATTAATGTCCTCTCCGGCTGTGGAAGCGCATAGGGACGGCAACTGGTGGGAGAGAGAGGGTTGGCCAAAAGGCCTCAGCAAGCCCCCATACCTCCCGTTCAGTGGTGGTGATGTAGGCCTTGTGCACCTGTGGCATGGTGGGATCGCTGGTGGAGCTGTCGCTCGATGATTCAAGTGGCGGCGGTGAGTTGGTGGCAGGTGGTTGTTTCTTCTCATGGTGCTGGGGCCATGACCATCCGTCCACCACGGCGATGCTGTAAGCGGGGTTCCCTGATAGGCATTGACAAAGGTAAATTTGTCATCTGGATAGGAGAGGGTGAGGCTTGGTGTGCTGGCAAGCAGTAGGGCATCATTCATTCTCAGGCTCCTAATGACAAGGGGTTTAGTGGTGAAAGGGGCAGAGATCCGTGGCACAGAAACAACTGTGCAGGTGTCCGTGCTGGTCCTGGCAGGTCTCGTGCTTAGCTGCACCAGGGGTGAATGTAACTGCGAGTGGGGATGTGAGGAAATGGAAGGCTCTAATGGTGGGAGGTCTGGGGTATTCTTCCTTAAGCTTGTACATTCGCTAAGGGAGAAGATGCGTCTCCACAATTTGTTCTGAGCCTTTTTATCCTCCAGTGTTCGTACCGCAGCAGGTTTCCTCTTGTAGTATTCCTCGATTAATTCTGGTGCATGCACATCTTCTGCTGGCTCCCAGCTGTCATGCGCCTTGGAATATCCCTTCCAGGACAGAAGTGTTACGATCTCACCTACGGACTGTACGGACTGTCTCTTTCTTTTCTTATGATGCCTAGCCTGTGCCCAGTCTCGCGTTCTAGACCCTGACTCGATAGCTGACTCGCCGCGCTCCACTGTGCCATGGAGCGCGTACTATACTTAGCACTGACTCGACTCTGACTCACCCCGCTCTGCAGTAGTCGGTGGAGCCGGTACTATACTTAGCGGACTACTCCACTACCCTCGTTGTGACTCGGTAGCATGGTAGCACATGATCCTCCTGTATGGGCCTATATAAGGGCCGTACTTTGCGTACAGTCGAGCCTTAAGCTTGACTTCATTCAATTCGATTGTCTTAGCCTCCTCACTTGAGC